>JAZHYW010016994.1:0-41213 GCA_037355805.1 Ixodes ricinus | reverse complement strand
AGATCTACATAAGAGAAAGACGAGGTATTAAAGCAAGGAAGTTGATAGTCAGCGGTGTGCATGTCTTTTCCTCTCAATTTTTTCTACGTTGGAACTATTCAGCTGACCCTATCCGATATGTACCAACTAGCTCAAGTCAAACCTGTAGTTCACGCGCAGAACCGGCCATGATCAATGAGCTCTACAGGTAGACACAAAAAAAATGTTTCCGCCGACATTCACTCAGCCTGACGCGAGCTCAATGTTTATCGTCCAAGCTCAAGCGGGCAACTAGAGAGTTAGGAATTTCACTCTTCGCCAACCAGAAAAATAATTTGAGAAACTACCCAGGTTTCCGTCGGCATGTTGCCGACATCTCCGCTACGGTTCAGCGAAAGGAGACAGAAACAAACAAAAAAAGTGCGGAAGGTTGAATATGACAATAAACAATCTCATAGCCTCCTCTATACTGACAAAGCCTGGCAGATCGCCACGAGAAGGGGCCGCCAAAAGTGAAAAGCTAGAGCCGCAGACAACGGATGAGAGGAGAGGCATGTAACGGGCGCCCCGCTGCGGCGAGATGCCGAGACACACTTGTCCCGAGCGTTGGAATGTCTGCTCGTGCTCCTCGCGTTCCTCGGGCTACCGCTTCCTTTCTCGTCGGGTTTGAAAACTATGTTTCGGGTCCTCGCCGCTGCAAAACCTGTGCGCTGACGACCAGGCTCCCAGAAATGCTCTGTGCTGCCAGATCCTTGCGCTTCAAATCTGCGACCGGGCACTCTATGGCTCCGTCGTCGAACTGCCGGGCTTTGTGAGTATAAAGGAGGCTATGATAATTTGGAAGAGCTCCGGACGACGAGCGAGTGAGGCCGGATGTTCGCGTGCGCTGTTGAGGTGGGAGCTGCCACCGACGCCTGTCCCTGCGAAGCTCCTTGTCACTGTGGGCGCGGACTTCCAGCCGACTGTCGCGCCGCCGCCATGATTCATCGGCGTCGGCCTTGCCACGACGTCACTCTCTCTGACTGAGCCGGCCCCGAAGCGAGCGCTCCCAAACTGGGCCACGACCGCCGACGCCAGTGGATTGCGTGCTCTCGCGAAACACGCCTGCGGAGAAAAACATTCGAGTCGTTCGCCCACGCCGCGATCGACCGGATGACGACGGGCTGAACCCTCTTGGGATCTTCCGGAATGTGGACGGTTCAGTCGGCCGACAGTGGACTGGAAACTCGAGTGGGAAACGTAAGCTCTAACATATGGGCCTCGTGGATAACGAGGGCTGAACGCAATCTAAGGCGGGTTATGAATTAGATAGCGCCACACGACAAGTAAAAGTAGAAAAAGGGGACAGGACAGAGCTCTACTACCAACTGTCGTTTAATGCTACAGGAAGAGAAAGATAAAATGACTATGTTTTAGAATATGTTCTTACCAACATGATGCCAAAGACGGGTGTTGCCTTCAATCAGCGAACACACGAGTCGAACGTAGCACTCCTGTTCAATCCCTGCCCGCTGAAGTCCGGCATCTATGGGGCAGTACTGGCATTACTACGCTCCTTGATTAGCAGATACTGGCTCAACGCTTTATTCAAACGCAGACGCGATGAAAACCGACAGCCAATGATACCAGTGCTGCTTTTTCAAGCAGCAATTAAAATGATCAGCTTCTGCGCGTCATCAGGACTGCCGAAGGCGCCGTGAGCCTGTGCATCACGCTTCTTCTGGTGATGACCAGGCTCGCGCATCTGTCCACATTCCAGTGACTTGGCACTTTTCGCCTGGGTCATCAGCGCTGGAAATGCACAGAAACATGCTTGATACGACATGCACAATAGTAATCTGCTTGAGATGAGAAAAATATTATCACATCCACCGGAAACACGGCTCCGACTACGTCAGTCAATCATGTTTATGTGTAAAGCGAGTCCTACGCTTATAGGTAAAGGACACTGTTCCGGCGATAATGACATTTGAGTTCTTGCGCCGTACTTTGTCCAATGCCAGACTGTTCTGGGATAAGACCTGCGTGGGACTCACTTGCTTTCATATCACTTACTGTGCGGCAATTTCTTTTCTATATGATGTCTTCCGTACTCAGAACCCAGATGATTCGCGTGAAAGAACCTCATTTGCTAGTCTTAAGAATATCATCTACAGGATGGCGCTATAAGGACCAGCACATTTGGCACGCCTTGGAAAATTAGAAATCCAAATGTTCATACCTAAATCCGGGCGCGCGAACGTCGTTTTCTAAGACGTTTTATGTTTAGTGATTGCTGAGGTGCTCAACTTAGAGATGGCAAAATATTACAAATAAATCGAAAACGGCGGCCGCGTACTTTCTATATGCTCTAGCAGCCTGTGCGTCATCTGCTCACTGGTTTGCCAACCTCGTTCCCGGGTTGCTTGCTGAACGCCAAAACGCCGAGAACACCTTGTAGAGGTTTGCGTCGAGGAGGATAATCGCAGTCCGTAATAAATTTAACGAATTATATTAACGATGACCAATTAAGAGCAAGCCGCTGTAACCAGTGTAACACGACGAGCATCTGATATTAGACCTAGAAAATTCATTGCCGCCGTGTCTGCCGTCTTTTTGTTATTTAACTACATCTGAGTCGAGCTCTAAGAAAAGTAGATATCTTTTTCCGAAACGACCTTCGCGTGCCCAGTTTCAGGTATGTACATAAAAATCGAATGTTTCGAGGAGCCTGCCAAGTGTATTGGTACTCTACGGTCTCGACCTGTATATCATAGTTGAGTTTACTTTAACCACCTTTCCTGAGGCCACTTCATAATTTGACCACGTACAGTACGTACAAGCACACAGTCTACCCCCGTACACAAACACGCACGCACACAGAAATATTCCGGCTGAACTACAGCATTTGTTCTTGCCACACACTTCCCTCTCGGACTTGGCCATTGTCGCTGTCTCCATGTTTGACTGTCATAAAATACGCACTTTCCTTCTTTAAAAAAAAGAAAAGAAATTAGCAGTTATCTTTTACTTTTGAATTCCTATTGTACACTAAACGCATTATAGGGAATTGGTGTGTCACGTGACATATATTTTCCCGGAACATTTAGCGGGGATACTAAATGGTTGTATAGGTCACTTCACATCAGTTCTCGTGACGTGGAGTGTCCCCGCTAAGTTTAGCGGGGAAGCTCGACGGGCTTAACTTGCGCCCCCAAATTGGCAAGAAGCTCGTCACCTGAACTTTTTTTACATATGCGTTTCCGACCGAGTTTTTCCGAACGTGCTAGATTGAGCAGGTGTTTTCTTAGTGAAGTGTAGGCATCGTTGGGCATAAAAATAGCAAAGATTCAACACTGCGTAAAGAGTGGAAGTAAGCGCCTAGGAAGTAATTTCCAGCCTGATTTAAAATGGCACGTCCACATGAATCTCACTCTTGCATCTGCCAACCATTTACTTGGACTCATCAGGCGCAAACCAAAACAAAGGCTCCTGCTCATTTACGAGAACTTGTCTACAATATATTAGTCCATCCCAAGCGAATAAAAATGCTACTGCCATATCTGATCCAGACCTGGCTTACATCATAAATAATATTGACTCCCTGAAAAACTGTGCTGTTTGTTTCCTTTTTTAGATTGTTCATCCCAGTGTCAGTAGTAGTAGTAGTAGACAACCTTTAATTGCGCCCAGAAAGACTAAGCGATTGATCGGAGACCCATCCAGGAGTCCCCTCCCAATCACCCCTTAGGCGACAGCCAGAATCTTGGACCTCAGCGGCGTCCTCGGCCAGTCGGACGACTGGCCGAGGACACCGCTGGGATCGAGGACGCCGCTAGTCAATGTGCTTTGAGCAGATTGAGCTGTGTCAGAGAACAAAAAAGATCGTTCCCAGTTGCAATGCATATCGGCGGAAGCTTGCTCGCCTAACACTGTTTAACAAGGTTTATCATAAATCGCTGCACGGTGATTTTTGCAGCCTCTTTCCACATACGGATCACTTATCACAACGTATCACACGCCACTCATCACTTTATGCACAATTATTCTAATCAATGTAAAATTCATTCTACATTGATTGGAATAATCTGCCAGCGCACATCCACCAAAAATAATGTAACAAAATTTTGTGAACAAATGTGCAGTTTGTCTCGTATCTGCTTTGATGTGTTTTACTTATCTCTATCTTCTTCGTTGTTTTAGCCCGTTTTTTGTATATTATGCATTGTGGTCATGTTTACATTTTTGTTATTCATGAAAACTGGGTTGTAGATACATTGGTGTGGTAAATTTATTTATTTTATATGTCTATATACAAGTCACATCACATCAACCTATATGTGTCTAACAGGAATCAGCTCAAAGAAGACTTTAAACATGTTCCCTGGTACAAAACTTAGTCATCTCCAATGACATCTGCTTTTAAGTAAGTCTGGGCAACAATGCAACCTCTGAATTCAATTTTCTGTGTGAATCAATGCTACGGACGTATCTTGAAGGATATCTCCCTCCATGAAGTGAAACTCCACACCTGAAAAACAAATTTGCCTTCATATAAGTGACAGCATGTTGTGAGTACTTTTTGTTTTGTTCTTACGTGTCACACGAAGCACATATGTCCTGATAAATACATTCGTGCAGGAACACGCGTTTTAACACTATTTCACGTTTACGTCTTTATACGAGAAGAATGTAACTAGCTGAAGAAGGGTAAAAAAACGCAGGCGATCTGGTGAATGATATTCATACTAACTCTGAGACGTCGTTGTTCTGTTATTATAGACTTCATTATTGAGTCCGTTTTTTATTGTTCCTATGTATCAGGGTTACTGTAGGTGTGACTATTTTTACACGCATCCTTTCTTTTCTAATGCTTTACAGCGTAAACAAAATAGGAAACTTTGCGGCTGTCCAGTCGTAGTAATAGAATAAATTGTTTAATGAAGGAGCCGTTAACCTCGCCGTTGGCAAAGCGCTGAACGCCATGCCCGCCCACAAGAGGAATTACACGGGCCATATGGGCTCTGTATGAACAGTCTGTCAAAGTTCCGGTTGCATCTCGAGTCCTCGACGTAACCTCTCGGACGAAGCCAAATACTGCTAACGGGCTTTGAGCACATTGAGCCGTTTTTGAATGACGCTCGGCATGATGCCAACTGATATAAGTCATTCGGCAGAAACTCAGAATACCTAGGAATTCCCTGAAACTGTGCAAGAGACCCTGCAAATAAAAACAATGTGGAGTTCTTGCCCTGGTGTGTTGAGACACAAGACGGTTCTTCCGCGGGATGACTCTTTTCCTCGCTTGACGCAGATCACTGCCTTGAGGGAACTAAAAACACTTCCACCTTGTCGGTGTATTTTGTTGTTGCCGCGACATCCCATAGCGCAACACGTGTTCCGGCATACCGATCCGCCGAACGCGCGCACGTAGGTTTTAAAACAAGGCAGGGCAAACGACGGGTGGAGCAAACCAAAGAAACTGCGAACAGCTCCGACTTCTCCTCCCGATTTGAACAGCCACGAATGCACAGTCGGCTGGTCGGTGGCACTCCACGAGCCGCTTACGCCACCGGCCGCCGGAGCCATGGCCTTATCTCTCCGCCATCTTTGCATCATGACTCGCAAGCGCTGTTGCCGTCTTAGTCTAGGAGGTGTTGAGGAGGACGCTCGATCGCGCCTCCGGGGAGAGGCACATCGCCCTGCTGGCATCCCTTTTTGCTTTGGCTACCTCTCGAGCGGCCATCTTGCACGGCCTCTACCGCAAGCGCCGTGTTCGAATCTGGTTCTAGCGACAACCGTCGAAAACGATCGGAGTCACGAGAAGTCCGACGAAGCTGCTGCGCCAGCCGCACAGCACGCTTGAGGCTTTGTGCGTTAGCTCTTGCGGACTTACTGTTTAGACGATCCTGAACCTTCGCGTTGCAGATCCCCGAAAGGCATATTTCCGCTGGGGTGCTACCGGCAAAAGTCGGCGGTATGTATTGCCTCCTGTCTTTCCCCCGCTTTAGGTGACATTTAAATAGATGAAGTGGACTGTGATATCAAAAGAGCGACGCGGCACGAGTGTCAAGAAGATAATCCGCCACTTTGACGTTCTTCTAGTTGTTCTAGAAAGGTGGACCATTGGACAAGGAGGTGAACAAAGTGGTGAAGACCTTTGCAGAGTGGAGGAGGAACTCAAGTTTGCCTGTCGAGATTTCAGAAGGTGTGCTCCAGTACCTGGACACTTTCCTAAGCCTAAGAGACTCCCATGACTACTTGACGTACAGTTCGAGATCTAAGAAGGCTACTCTTGACTTTTTCAAAAATTGTAAAGAGGGGTATTGCATTAACCCGTCTACGCTCGGCATTGGCGAAATCCTGCTTCCACACTATGGGGTCACCTTCATTCTGCATATCGACAGACTGAAAAAAGCGGACTATCCATCGACACTACTGTCCGGCGTGGCAGGCACGCTGCTGAAGAGAACAAATGGTAGCCAGTCCGCAAAACGTGGTGTGGAAAGAAAGCGATCAGTGGTCATCCTGTATTTACACAGTTTCACATATATAAAAAAATGTGAGAAACGGCTACGAATTTCCAGAGGTATTTTCAACCCCCCAAAAACGAGTCAGATTTGTCCCAGAGTTAACGCGAAAGCAGAGGGAATCATAACGAACACGTTATGATTTCATATGAGTAAGAAACACATCAGTAAGAAGCACGCCATGCCGGTTGTGCCGTGTGCCAAGGGCGTTCTGTACAGCATTGCCCTCTCGCCCGGTCGCACTTACGTTGGGCAAACGGGACGCTGCCTGAATGATAGGCTCCGTGAGCACAGGTACACCCTCAGAGACACAGTCGGAGGACAACGTTCAGTTCACTGCGAAGAGTGCCTGTGCGAACAGGCACTCTTCGCCAGGCACTCTTCTAAGTTTTTATGCCACCGAAATTTTGGAAAGGCACAAGAAAAGAGTGAAAGGTGAGGGGCTGGAGGCATTTCACATCCGCTGTGGTGGAAGAAACTGCATCCGTGCAGCGTCAGAGGCGTGGTCTAGTAAGGAGCTAAAATTCCTGAAACTGACAATGTGGGTTCAGCGCGCTCCACGATGAGTATACAATATAGGCAGAAGGCGCGTTTCAGAACGCGTGTAACAATGAGTGTTTTATTTCCCCTTATTCATCAGTAAAAATACATAGTTCTGAGTCAGCGCTCTGTCCTGTCTGGTTTGTCGCTTCCTTTTGTACCTTTTTGCGCCGTTTTATTTCAATATGATGAAATATTACCTGTATTTCTGGCAAGCATCCCGTTTTCTTTCTGGACTAAAACATACAGATTTTCCCTGTCTGAGGAGAACTAATGATTGCTTCCCCTCGCTCACGCCTCACGGTTAGTCCCGGGTCGAGTGCAGTTAGTCCTCAGCTCTTGCGCACGGTACCGAGCTCGGACCAAATGGTTTCTTTGGGGTGCGAATGGGAATTCAGAAGAACAATGGCTGCCGTTAGTGCTTTGAAACTACCTTTTTAGAAGGTGTGCCAAAAACTTGATGAGAGGAGAAGTATATAATGTATTGATCCATCATTTCAGTTAAAAAGAAAGATGAACACGCGCCACTTTCTGTCTATCTCTTTTCCGCCTTCTGACAGTGGTGCTTCACTCACCTACTCGAACCTTCTTCTTTATAGGTGCGGCTTATAGCTAGCCGCTGTGGACCCCTTGGTGTGGAATTTTGTCGCAACACAAACAAATAGCAGTGGTTGAGTGCTTTATCTGTTCGCCTAAAATATTTATGAGAGAAGGTTCGATGAATGCTCGAAGCAGTTCCTCTTCGCACGATGGATCTTAGTCTGTGAACCTCTGCAAGGTTAGCCTACACGCCCTTCCGGTAGCCTGCTGTAAGTCTTCTCCCTAAGCAACTTGACGTGGCGAGTCTGCAATTAGATCCTGCTGTAGCCACCTGACTGTAAATGTGCACTCTTATTATTTATTTTTATTTTTAGACGGTATAATGCAACGAATGGAAGCGTTTGCGCCTAGCTTTGGGTGGGCCTTCCAAGTGCAATTTTCTGCTAGTGTAACATTTAGGTAAAACGGGATTTATCTCATAGTTGATGTCTCTCATATTCGTCTATGACCAGCATCCAAAATCAGGAGCTTCCATACGCTGTCAGCGCCGTATCCAGTTCTCGATAAACGCTCCTACATATTTTGCACAGGAAAACTAACAAAATACGTTTTCTACCTTTTATTTTTGCCACAACAAATCTTTGGCAAGGCTCAAATTCTTGATGAATACTGTGCAAAGTTTATTTATTTCTGTTTAAAAAAAAAGATCACGAGCAGAATGACAAATACGAAGGTTGAAGGTACCTGTAGTTGGCGATCACAGAGAGTCGGGCTTGCTTGTTTTCTACTGCCACCTTCTCCGTCGTTTCTAACTTTCGATTGGTGTCTCTCGCGCGTGTAAAAGTGCATTCGCGTAACAACAGAGAACTTGAGTATTTGGGCAGTGAATTTTTCACAGTTGTCTTTGCACCCCAGCCTTTCAATGTCACATTTTCAGGGGCTCACAGTGAGGTAGACTAAAATGTGTTTATTTGGCTTGGAATAGATCGCAGATGCGTCATGAAATCAATAAAACAACATTATCATTAACTTATTTTCAGCGTGTCGACAAGCACGTTGCTGTATCAGGCACTGGAGCATGCATATATGCTTACACAAATGAACTCGTTTCAAACAGACAACGAAAGTGTCTCACAATTCGTGCACTTTTGCCGCGAAGCTGTAGCAGGGGATGCAAAAGAATGGCTCTAATATCTATCGCAAGTTCAAAAGTAAATATCGAAAGTATGTATACACACACGAATCCGCGCTCGTCAGGTGGTTAAAAGCGGTTTATTTTTAAAGTAAATATCGAAAGCATATATACACACACGAATCCGCGCTAGTCAGGTGGTTAAAGCGGTTTATTTTTTTATTTTTTTTATTTGTAAATTGTATTACACGGCATAATGGGAGGGGGGGAGTTCAAAGAAGAGTGCAGTCAGCGTCGTGCAGGAACTGCAGGAGCGACTGGTACCCAGGCAGCACACGCCCATATGCGCCAATATTGGCGTCGGATCGGAGAAATCGGGCCAATATAATTCTGATATTGCCGATATTGGCGCTGGATCGTAATGGTCGGGCCAATATTGCCGTGATGTGGCCGATGTCGGCGGAACATCACTTCGGGTCGTCCAACGCCACGCTGGTATACAGTATCCAGCGCCGTTTTCCGGTAATTTGTCGGGTCTGAGTCGGCTATATCGGCCGGTATTACGAATTCTTTACCGTTTCTAAAACTATACTGAATCGCGGTCAATCGCGCCGGCCAGTTCGCGGCGGCCGCCGCTGCTGCCACGGGCCGCGCCGAGGGCGCGCCGGGCAATCAGCGGCTGGAACTGGGTGTTTTCGTACAAACAAACGAAAAAAAAACACTTCTTGTAGTAACTTTTATTGGAGATTAGTATAAAACGGGGGCCGCGTGATGTTTTCCAAAATCTTTAGTTTACAAGGTTTGCGGCACAATTAATATTGTTTTTATACAACTATGTCCCAGCGGTGATCTCAGGTAGCGCGTCCCGACCTAGGCGCATCCTAACTTCGGCAGTAATTCGCGGCGCGTCCGCATGGGAGTCGGGGTGGCCCCTTTCAAGCCCATTCCACCGTATCTGTTTCGGAGCCAAAATGGCCGATTAAAGCCAAAATAGAAGTCACGTGCAGTTCCTCGAGTGATCGGTGCGGGAGAAATGACGGCGTTAGCTCGGTTCTCGAATACGGATCGGTGCCATTTTTTCACAGAAGGCTCTATGGCAGTTTCCCAACTGGACGGTCAATTCTATAGTAACGTTGGCTTGGCCCAAGTCCGCTGACACAGCAGCGGCCGCGGCCATGTTAGCCGATATTCGCCCATCACTGCCCAGAACTCGAATGATATCGCCGATTCTGGCCCATTTTTAAAACGTTTGTAAACCGACATCGGCCGAATATTGGGCCGTGGTGCAAAGCATGAAACTGGGCCAATATTGTGAGCAATATTCCCCCGACGCTGGCCCAGTGTCGGCGTGCTGTCTGGGTAGTACTTGTCGTCATTCACCCATTAGGTGTAGTTATCGTGTGGGTGACTCCTTTAGTCCGGCCTCGCTGAGTATCTTCTCACGGGTGGTCTTGGTCCCGGACCGTGGTCCCGGAGCAGAGCCACAGCAGATGATGAGCATCCGCCGTAGCCACAGGGGTCGGACACTTAGGGCAGGTTCCCGGGTCGGTAGGTGTGTGTCCCCAGGTCCAGGTAACGGAAGGTGTTAGGGCCGTCCCAGCCCGAAGCCTCCGGAGAGAAACTTCCTCCACCCGGAAAAGGTTACGGGGAAGGGAGCAGACACACGGAGGGATTAAAGCGCGTGTGTCCCGTCGGAGGAGGTTTTTCTGGGCTTAGTGGTCGGACTGGGAATCAGAAGGGAGGGAAGCGAGTGGGAGGTCAAGTAAGGGCTGAGTGTGGTGGGCATAGTTATCAGCCAAGAGGTTTAAATGATCCTGGCTATGCCCCTACACCCAGTGAACTTTTATGTTGATGGTTCTCTTCTGGTGTAGTATGTGTATCTGCTGACATATTTGTAGCGTCTGGGCAACTAGTTTCAGATGCTTAATTGAATTTAGCGAGTTAGTGTATATGTGAACTTCCTTGATATCTGGCAGACTGATGACAGCTTTAATCGCGTCGTGTATGGCTTGTAGCTCTAGTAACAAGGAGTCTGGTGTGTCCGACTTGTAGTTACAGGTGGCTTGAATCCCGGGATGTGATTGGCCCACGAAGGCGACCCGTCCTCCCCGCGGCAGAACTGCCGCGTCCGTGTAGACCACGCATCGGCCCTGAGGAATGCTGGTGTAAAGGGTTGGAGCTGGCTGGTCGCTTCTGCGAAGCTTCGTTGTCTTATTAGTGGTGATATTGGTATAAGACCACGGTGGGATGTCGTCCAGTGTCGCAGTCAGGGAGGCCCTCCGTAGAAGTAGGAATGATGAGCTGCTGCCCCCGGAATGTGCTTGCGTTTGAGTATTCTTACTTGTTCGCGCTGGTTCACCAGCTCCGTGAGTGTATTGAGCTGAGCGTGCTCTTGCAGAGTTGGGATCGAGGTAAGACAACGCAGTGCCGTGGTTGCTCTCATGGCGTCTCTATTGACCACCTCAAGTCTTGCCCATTGTTTAAGGGTCAGTCGTTGGAACTGAGCCTGGTAGACAAGACATGGTTGGAAAACAGAGCGCACGAGGCTGCGGGCCACCTCAGTCCGGGCTCCACCGCTCCTCGGTGCGATTCTGCGAATCAAGTGCAGAGTTGTTGCTGACGATGTTTTAGCCTTTTGGAGCCAGTGGGTACCAGAGCCAGTCTGATAGATATCAAGCCCAAGCACCCTCAGTTCTTCAGTTTCAGGTATACTCGTTGGACCGATCTTCAGATGAAAGTTGGACTTAGAGGCCAATTTCCTGCCCGACTTGTTGGCCACCTGCGTATAGCAGGACTTTTGGGAGAAATTTAGAGTACAGCCGTCTGCGCATACGCGTGAAGGACATCAAGAGCTTCCTGTAAGTGTTGTCGTGTGACGTCGTCTGCGTAAGCGGTTTCTTGAAATACTTAGCGGTTAGTCCCACGTCTCCAAAATGGCACGCACACGAAAAGGACCAGGGTTGTCGCACACGTAAACAGCACACGAGAGGAATAACGCAGCCGTTTTCACCACCTCAGATGTTATAGTAGTGGGCCTCGACGAAGTCGAATACAAATACAAAAACAGCCCGCTTCCTTGAAATGACGAATCTTCAAATTGGTATTCTTCCCTAATACGGCTTTGCAATACATGCAACAGTTTATGCTTGAACTTCGGTCCCAGACACAAAACACCACAAGATGGAAGTTCATGGTATTTCCGTCCACAAACAACCAAAACAAAACAGTCCATGTGCCGAAAACCACGATAGATGCAGCCATTTCTCCGAGCTTGCTTGTACTGGTGCCAAATGTCAAAGATTGCCGAAACTACGAAGGCTTGGGGGCGTGAAATGGCCTCAAAAGTCCCAGGAAATGTTGTCTCGATCGGGACATTATCACAGTGGCAACAGTTGTGGGCAATACACCTTGTAAACCGACACGAAAACTATGCGTTTCACGGCGTATCCAAGGGTATACCGAGGCCCGTCAGACCGAGAGGATCGGGCGGGCTGCGACACGAGCGCCGCTACGCGACAGTGAATGGCAGCGCGTCACTTTTTTGTCGGAACTTGTCAATTTAGCCCATGAGTAACGTTGAAGATTACGGTGCCACCGTAAGCTTCATTGTTCGGAAGATCATCCAGCATTGCGTTGCGGTACTCATCTGGCATGAATTATGAATATGAAGTCGGCGGAAATTACCTAAAATTTAAACCCCTCATCCCAAGCTGGGGACCTTTGTCCAAACAGAAGATCCCGAAACCACCAAGGACCGAAGCCGCTTGATATGGATGCGGTTCCTTCCACGAGTGGTATGAATGTGTTTCTTTTCACGAGTGATATGGACGACCGTATTTAAAGACATCGATGTGCACTCACATTTTATTTGTTTTTTTCTAAGTGAGAGCTAAAATTAATAAATATAAAATGTGTCTCCCTGCCTGCAACGCCAAACGTTATAAAAGGTTTAAACTAACACTCACAGGCAGACAATAAAGGGGTGAAAAAATTACAGGAAGATCTATTAGTGGATCCTTTGGGAATGCATTAGCATGATCCTTGGGAAACGCCACACACGTCCTCCTTTGGGAAACTCTAACATTGATCCCGTAACAAGGCCGAACAAGAGGCAGCGAGAGATAGAGGAAGCAAAATGAGAAAGTCGAAACAAAAAAGTGAAGGGGTCAGCGTTAGCGACTCCCAAAGGGGACGTGTGTTGCGTTTTCCAAGGGTCATGCTAACGCATTGAACTCCGCAAGTGATGATGCCACAACATGATGCCCCGCTCCAAACAAACCGTTACTGGAACCGTTGTTATGGACAAATGCATACGTGCTTGTCGTGAGGTTTGAAATTGTCTGTTAAAAAAGTAAATAATGTTTTGTAAGCATTGTGACTTCTCAATATGTCATCATGAAAACTCCTTCTACCTTCTCACTACTATGAAATTGTGACAAAAGCACGTAATAAAGTTTCACAACCGCTTTTGCCTTGCTATAGCAGACGACACAATGGCTTCGCGGGTTCAGTATTTTTTTCTGAGGAGTACACGACCGCATTGAATGAGGTCGGTGACGATCGACGAAACTTCTATTCTCGGGGTCGACTTTCTGTGGGATTTCGGAACCGAAGAGCGCTCTTACACACCTGTGATCGACGCTCGAGATGCGCGAGCGAGCGAACGCCTTCCCGTGGAGCTCGCTTCCGGAATATTTGAGAAGGTGAAAACACTGTGAAGCCGAATAACGTACAACGACGACGACGTAAAGTGTATCAAGGTTGAAGTGCAGGTGAGCGCACATTTGAAGGATTTCTGACAACACAGTTGCTTCAGTGCACATCTGTCTGATAAAACGAACTGTCCGTAACAGATATATGTTGTCGCACATGGAAACGGATCGACAAGCGTAAAACAGAAAATAAAGATTTAATCAACGAGGTTGTGCCTATAAAACAGAAGAAAGAAGGAGCGTCGACGGCGGCAGCAGCGAGCTACGATGCGTAGGCCTGACAGCTGACTTCGAGCCCACAAAACCGCGCTTGGCTGCATCTACTACATTGGGCATCTCGAGCATTCGACCATTCGAATGTTTGCTAGTGAGCTCGGGTAAGACTGACTAGGCAAGGTCATTCTGGCCTCCTTAAATTTTACACTCGGAGTAAAAGTAAACTAGAACCTTGTAGAAGCACGGAGAATCGGTCCTTCTCAGTCATGCACGCTGTTGGTCTTACATAAAACTGAAGAATCAGTAGGATTTTTTCACCGTCTGATGATTACAAGAAAAGTGTGAAACACACCCATACTGCTAACCTGAAAAACGGTGTTTGGGTCTCGAACCGCTCATGTTAGAGTCAAAATAATTGCTCTTTTACTACAATGCACGTTAACAGCAAAGTCAGAAACGCGTCGACCTTGGCGGGCGAACAAAGGTAGGGCCCACGAAGGTACTTGGAATCATGCTGCGTCCGGGATGATTCATCTGCTTGTAACTCCAACCGCGGCCCCCTTCCCGATGCGTATGCGGACCTGCTTAAATAGGATATCTCGTTGGTGTTTTTCTCATTGCTGCCATCCGGTTGAGCCCAAAAGAGCAGTCGTAAGAACTCTGCTACATCCGTCCGAACACATTTTCTTTAATGCGGAACTGCGAGCATCTGAAGATACAGTTATTGTCTACTCGCTGGTGAAGTCGGATTATCCTAGACGTTTTATCGAATCGGTTAATAAAACAGGAGAATTTCGTATTCATCAATATTTCGTTAAACTCACGGTTGGACCTTTTCAATTATACTTGTTCGAGCTACAATGCAGTGCTAGGCTCTATTTATGCCACATTTCCTAATTACTGTTTTTGTTTACAGTATCCTACACTTTAGACTTCGCGTTAATTAACCCAAAAGTATACGCCACAACTTTTTTTATCTCACGCCGGTTTCTTCACCATTACTACCGCTCGCCTCCTTGTGAAACGATATGCATCTGCTTACAACTGTTTTTTGAGATCTATTATACTGCAAGAACATTGAATACCTGGTTAGGCTGTACAAATATTTTATGGTTCTTGATTCAGAAACAATATCTCGGTTACGAAACTCCGGAATATTTCTTGAACTTGTAAGTTTTTAGGGCACTAAGCTTCTTCCGTGCTCTTCATGCTTTTCGACATTCAGCGCAGTCGCTGCTGTGGGCCGCCAGAGTTAGTGGGGCACCCAGCGAACGATGAAAAAGGTTAATAACCAGGTAGGGCGGATAGTGAACTTAGACACAGGGTCATTGGTCAATATGTACTCTGCTCAACGTACCCCTCACATCCCGTCAAAGAGGGCTCCAAAGCACGCTCTGGTCAGTGCTAGTTACAGTTTGTAGCGAAAAGTTCAGCTGCTTCAAGTAAGAGTCTGAATCGGTGAATAGAATGTCCCCCGCTTCTTACCAACTGGCAGAGTCGACGACGACCCCATCACGATCTCAAAGCGTGCATTCGTGGACCACTGATCAGGCTCCTGGAAATCGCTTCTTGCATCACAAAGCCGGCCCTCTATCGAGAAGTCACGTCCCTCGATCGCCGTCACGTCACCCGGCATTAGTTCACGGCCCGGAGAAGGGCAGCTATTCTGGACACGAGCATCGGACACGATCGGGCGGGGCCCGGCCATTGTCTCGCGAAATCCTAAACTGGAACGCATAAGCGCAAGACACGACACGAGCCAATGGTACCGGAAACGAAGAATAGAAAGTTGACACGTAGAATTTTCTACGTGTCATGAGCGATATAGACGGAAATCTCGGTAGCTAGAACACACGTCAAGTTAGCCTGCCAAGTGTCAGGTGACGTGACGTGGTCGAGAAATCAGTAGTACCCGCTAAGGTACAGCGAAACCGCGAAACCCGGTAAAGTACAACGACGGCGACGGTGACCTGACACAAATCTTCGCGTCCGTTAAAACGCATTTGGCTTTTAAAATAGGCGAAAGCTGCGCGCCCGAGGAGACGCCACGGTGTAGAGCGCCTTTCCTACGACCACGTGACCCCTAGATTATGCCGACGTTGTCAGATGGGTTTCCAACTGCGCCCGCTGCGGAAACTGACGTCGCTTGCTGTTGAACTTCCGTCAGCTCTTTCCGTCCTGGTTTTATAAATTAAATTAGCCAGAGAATATCTCGGACCACAAAATAGTTCTCTGATTTCGAACAACTGACTCGGGTTATTTTGATGACGGGCAACAAATATATAAATGGACTGTACCACTGAAGGCTGCCATTTCTTATGTTAATAAAATAATGAATAGGTAACTAATTTGATAGCTATCACTTTACGTTCGTAACCTGACATCCGCCACGGCATTAACGCAACCCCCAAGTTTTTTTTTTTTTTAAGTCTCTTTCTAAAAAAAGACGGAGTGCACTCAGCTGCCACGCGGAAGCGCGGAGTTTGAACCACGCAAGCACACTAGCTATGTAGATGTTTTGTCGGGTAATTTGTTCATTCATTTTATTAAGTCACACGTATTGGACCGCACTCATACCCAATAACGTTTTAAGGATGACATGCTTTTCTAAAATGTTTTGTAAGGATTTTCTAAATTAATCCACTTCCGTTCTGACATGTTGAAAGAAGGCCGGCACTGTTGCACTTGCTCCTGGATATATAAATACGAGATCTACGAAGGTTTTCGTTTAGAATACCGTAGAGTGTTGAGGGAATATCCGAGCCTGTCTTTATTGTCCCTTATGTGACTCCACTTTCTAAACTGCATAGGGCTATGGTCTCCTCGAGGCTCCCATGACTGCAAACAGAAGCGTGAGTAAATAGCTTCTTGAGACGCAATTTTCGCCAGGTGGTTCCTGGAGAATTTCCCTGAGTGAGTCGAGCCCAGGCTTCCAGGGAGCGTGAGCCACGGGGCGCGTAGGAATCAGCGCTGGGCACGCCCGGCCTCCTGAAAGCCGGCCGCCCACGAGGCAGAGACACAACGCCACCCGGCCCAGTTGAATTATTCATGAGCGCAGCCGAGCACCCGCCACTGCATGCCCACGACCGCACGCGGACTTCCTTCGTGTCTCATCCGACGCGTCCTTGACCATCCCTTCCCGCAGCGTCGTTGGCGTCCAACAATCATTCGCGGAGTTTTGGTCCAGGACAATCCACGCTTCTTTTGTCCGTCGTCTCCTGCCGTTGGCAGAGTTTATTACGGCTCGGACCGCTTTCAAGTGCGCCCGGCTGGACAGACGCAAGGCGACTTGTTCCGACAGCAGAGGCGCTCGGCGGGGTGCCTTTATGCAACTGCACAGTCGGTGGCTGTTCGGGAGCGCAAGAATGGAGGCTCGCCTGTCGATAGATTCGCCGCTTGGGCGCACATCCAGTCTGTTGTCGTGATGGTTTTTGTTTTCTTTTTAGTTTTATCGGCGCCCTCTTTGTCTGGGCTGAAATCAAGAGCCTCGTGAAGGGCTTAAATTAGAGCACAATCAACCAGTGCTGGAACTGAGGTCCCGACGGAGTTGCCACTCTGTAGTAGAAGTAATTCCAGATTTATTTCGCACTTTCACGATCCCAGAATGCAATGAGAATGGAATGTGTTCGGTTCTTACGCGAGTTGTGTCATCTTCACCTGGGTCCTACTTGCGCAACGCTAGCGCATAGTCAATGTGGCTCTTCAAATTGAACCATTGCGCTTAAGGGGCAACCGACAAACCCTCTCAAAGGAAGCGCACGTAATAAAAAAATCAAATCGCGACTTTTTTTTTTTTTTAGCTTGCAAGTTGGGTTTTTGAAAGTTCGCTTCCTTCTGTTCAAACCTAGCTTTTCCTCGTGCTTTCTTCGATGACGTGGTCGGCAAAGATATTTATCGGATATCTAGAGATCTCCCAAGTTGCGTGTTTAAAGTATTATTAGCGACATTCATGAAATATGTTATTTTACGACGATTCTCGGCAATTGACATGAAAACATGAAAACTCCAAGCCCCGCAGGAGCGTAGAAGACAAGGCGTTGCCGTTCGTATATTCCATAGGAAGCTTCCGGAGGCGACATGACGACACCATAGGTGAAGCCAGACTGTGGAGGGACACTCCCCTAACGATGACCAAGGGCACAGTTGTTTTGGTCGTCGTTGGGGGCGTGCCCTCCACAGTCTCGTTATTAAGCTCATCTAGACCTTTCCAGCGCTCATCACACAGACGAAAATGCTTAGTCATTGGGCTGTGGACGCATGCATCTTGTGGAAGATCGCTAATGCACACGCTCAGAGCGCGTTTCACAGCCCAGCAGACAAAGAGGGCAGCGACCAGACGGTGACTATTGGAAAGGTCTATAATCCGTTTAATCCTACAATGGACCGCAGCGGACGATACGAGGCACCCCAGCGAATACAGCGCTGTACATTCACTACATTGGGATGTTCTGCTCCACTATATTGAACCTGATTCGCCTTAAGTCAGGAATACGCCAGGCCTGGCGTATTTCATTACTTTCATGATTCAATGGCTTGGCAACATACATCGGGCGCGCGTGCAGAAAAGTCTGCTAGCTCGTGTCTAACGAATGAATAGCGATGACATGCAATTTCTGGGTAATAAGCCGATAGTACGTATAATGTCCGGATAAACACAGAACCACAATGAGCACACGTAGATTTAAGCCAAGCGCCTGAAGAACCAATAATGTGCTCAATTTATCGTGGAACGAAATCGTGAGATTCATACAGCAAACGTGAAATTATACGTTTTACACATAAACTAACATGCTGCCCACACTATGAGTGTACGCTTTGCCGTGGAAACACGCTGCGCTGCATTAGTTATTTTAAAGCCACAGAGGAGGCAATGTTGGTAATTCATTGTTGTTCTTTGCGCGTTTTATGGCGCAAGAGCTACGATGGCCATATTTATGTCCCGGCGAACTTCCGGTCAAATGGGAGGACAGAATATGCCCACCGTGGCATCGCTCAGAAAATATTTTATGACCCCTTCTCCAGTTGGTTATCTAAAGGACCGGGTAGCGAGATCATTGGAGATTGTTTAAAGTGACCAAGATATTAATTTTGGGCCGGGATAAATGATTTTGGAGTAGGGTTTTACTAATCGCGTATCGGTCCGAAAGGAAGAGGGTTGAATTTCAAAAGCCTATTTCTCGGTGCGGAACTTCTAAAATATACCGGACTATTTCTTACCTCCTTTCCTTTAAAGGTCTACACCTTTCTACTGCGATGCATCCGTGGTGCCGAAGTACGTCAGTCGAATCCACGCATCGGACACAAGAGCTGCGTCACTCGGACGCTCGTCAACAATCGATCCGTCGACGAAGATTGCAATTCGCGTTCGTGACCAATAAGTACCGTGGCGGCCCTTGTCATCACTTGAGAATGACGAGTTCCATGGTGTGCTTAAAAAGCACGGTCGAAGCTTAGAGTCATCCCATTCGGTGCCACGTCATGACCAGATGATTTCGAATTTCGCTTTATCCCCTTTGATACGTTAAATAGCACAACGTAACGACCACGCTAAGTCCCCAGCTTCGTGATTTCCGTGAAAATTTATTGCCTTAGAAATTTTGACATCAACAGGCTCGAAGGGCTGCCGATACGAAGCGACCGGCAGTATCTTGGGAGCCAAGACACGGCTTGTGTTCGTAAACCGGAAAATAGCATTTTGTTTCGTGGCGCAAGACATCGCCTGAGTAAGACGGTTCAGCCATAATTCACACCTGGGGCCCTAAGCTGGACACTTGGCGAAAAAGGCGGCGAGAAATCTGGTGGCCGTATGGCCGACGCCTCACTTGACCTTGGCGCCGGCCAATAGAGCCGCCGGATTTCCGCCTTTTTCCGCCAAATGTCCAGATTAGGCCCCTGGATTGTGGGAAAATCCGCCAGCTGTGTTTGAAGGTTGTCGTGCAATGCCGGATTCACACGATGCATCGTCACTTGCGACTTTGCAGTTGCAACGTCACTCATGCGGCAAAAATGTGTGGTGGTAGATTCGGTACCAAATATTGCAGTTGCGAAATTGCGAGAAAAGTCGCACCGTGTGAATTGACCCGAAAAATGCTCATTAAGGCCGTTTTCATTCGTGCTAGCTTCTCGCTTTTTCATGTGCCCCGCAAAATATTAAACACGTAGGGCCTTGTTTTTCATCCGAGCGGCTTTTTTCAACGCATTTTTTTTCTTCAACCTTCCCCCAAAATTCTGAACCATAACACGAAATGCATGCGCTTGCGTGGGAGTGCGGTAAGTGAATGAGAAGGAACAAAATTCTGCACGTCCCTCAGGATGCTTGAGCCCAGACACTATTGGAGCCGGTCATTCTTTGCCAAGGGGGACAGATGTGAAGCGATGGTCGTGCCACCCTTCCTTCCTACTGGATGTGCCACAGTCTTCAGAATGTTCGCTTCGCAAGATGAAGGAGCGTACCGAAAAGCAGACAGAGTGACAGAATTAGCGCTGACGTGCTGTGTATAACCATCGTGACTGAATGCAAAATTACGCACATTTGACGCTTAGATTCCCGGCGTAGGGTTCGTAGCAATTGAATCGGGAGTAATATTGCGTTTCCAGAAAACAAGCAATTCTTTGGCTTTTCGGCGTTGGTTTCTGCGGTGTTTCTGCGGCGTAATCATCACCTAAGCACAGCACAAACACAGGCCCGTTTATAATCCTGAGAACATTGCAAATATATTTTCGTATTGGTATTCGATTGGACATTCGACTTTTTGGCTACGATTCGACACTATTCGATGCGAATTCCGATTCTGCGTTGCGTTTAACAATTCGGAAACACCTATTGTTGTTTTTAGAGAAGTGTGTATATTCTGTTCGAATGAATGTGCCAGATGTATTTTGTTTTTCATACGTATGTTTTGTGTTCCTATTGCGCGTACATGCTGGAAACAGCGGGCAGTAAAAGGTCACACAGAAAATTCATTTTGTCTCTACCTGCCGGGAGGTCCCGTGAAGATCTAAGTCAACTTCAATTTGATTCACATAGGGCGTTCCCTGCCTGTCACTAAGTATGTCCGAAGTTTTTCTCCAACCACGAGGAAGGGTTATGCTAAGAAGTAAGCCGTAATCTACCCGGGGTTACGCCTATAATATGTAACTGTGGCTTCTATATAGTATAGTAGAGAGCATATAGCACGTATAGAGCGCTGCCGAAGCTACGAGTGTATAGGGCTAATGGAGCAGTGCCCAAAGGCACGGCTTTTGTAATCTTTCTTTGCGCAACAATCGGCTTAAATATAAAGCGAGTGAATACGCTGATACCTTTAGTATATCTGCTGTGACCTTTGATGAAATAGCCTATATAGTCGGTTTTAGGTAAAGCCGACTACGAGCTAATGGATCACTCGAGCAGCACCAAAATTCACAAGGCCTTTTCTGTTTATGATTGATCCAGTGATGATAGGGCACCATGACGGTGCGCTTTTGACGCTCTCTGATCGGTCTCATCAGCTCGTAGAGTCGGTTGTGTCTGAACTTAAGGTGAAACGAAATATAGTGCTATTCTTCAGTTCTCAATTGATTATGTTTTATTATTGTGTGACATGTAATTTCGCTACGTTGTATTGATAAGATCAACTCTGACTGTCTTGGTTCTTTTTTCTTTTGCAGCTGACGATCCTAACTGCTTTCCTGTTCCTGCAAAGCGGCTCGAGTCCTGCTTTTGCGTTGGACGACCATGGAACCGTGAGTCACCGTTTTTACACAACCCCTGGCCGTCTCGTTTATCCCTCAGTCAGATTTTTTCCAGCGGTGGCTATTATGGGAACCACACAAGAAATATTACTACGCCATATTTTCTTTTACATTTCGAACTACTTCGAACTCTGTTTCAAAAGAGCGTGTATCATATTAAGGTGCGCCCACACAAGACAACAACTTTTCCCGTCATATTTGGGTAAAATCTCGCAGCATAAAACGTTTTCAAAAATATCTATTTATTTGCTCGGAGGTTAACCATCACAGGAAACTATAGGTATGGCAGGTGTGGAAATAAGCGAAGAAAGCAAAGCTCGCCTGCTCGCCACCGTCACGCTTGCCGTTCGGCACCGTGGCAGCCGGGGTGTGCTTCGCCTTTCTTTTTGCTTGTTTTTCCTTGGCTCGCTCCGGTGGTTTGAATCTTGTGGTCTTGTTCGGAGGTGCGCCGCGCTCGCGTCGGGTCATTATGCTTCCGTACTGGTCATTTGAATGCGAAAGCATTAACTGTCCCATGGAGCGAGCCGACGTCATCAGTATTGAAGCCGCGCCAAACGGCACCTTAAATCCTTTCTCCAAGTGAAGCCAGCTCCCAGCTATGAAACCACGCGAAAAGCCTGGACAACGGCACCTAGTTTCCCCGATCCCAAATGAGCGGAGTAAAGCTAATGGATTTTGGCTTCGGTCCCATTGACTGGCGCGCGTCGACGAGCCTCCGGTTGGCCGCTGGGTGTCAGTTTCAACGACCGCCACCCGATGGCGCTTCATGCCCGCGAGGCAAGGGTCCACCGCTCCACGCCCAAGGTCAGCGCTCCGAGGACAGCCAAGCTGATGTTGCGCAAGTACGCCGCAGACGAAAGAAGGGAGCGGAAGAGCGGCGTACATGCTTTCGCATTCACAACTCATAAGAACTGCTTAGAGTGTACCTCGAGCCTTTTTCTGCTATGATTACTACTTTGGCAGGCAAGGAGTGAGAAATAACAGGGAGTGTTTGACGCCCATCATGTATAGAATCTCTTCGACACTGGTGTAGGCACGAATCACCCCTGCAGCTAAGGTGCCTTGCCCGAAACGTACTCGGGTCGGGTCTTGCGCAGACAGTGCGAATGTCTTCATAACACGCATTATTAAAAAAAAGTAACTCGGGAGATACTGCCTTGCACTAAGCACCCCACAAACAGACAGATACAAGATATTCTGCACAAAGTAGAATTAAATTAAGGTGCGAAAACCGCGCTGCAGTTCCGGTAGCCCGGAGCCTTGGAAGTGCTGAATGGTCGTGAAAACAACGAGGGTTGCTTCTGATTTACGCCAAGCACACCATTCCACTCGCCTGATGTCTATTTCGCACTAAGCCTTTGAAGGCCAAGGTTAAGTTGGGCAGGCTTTACTTTCGCGTGAGGCCACAAATTTTCACATGGTGCCTGAGCAGGATCAGTAAGCCCGATTCGGAATATCTCAAAAGAAGTAGCACATTCTTGACAAAAGCGGCGATGCAAGGTATCTTGAATGAGACATGCATCAAAGGCGAGTTGTCTGTGTATGAACAACAAAAATCAGGTGTTTTTGTGCCAACACAAAGTCCTCCCTTTGCGGGCGAGGAAGACGATTATTGCAACTCTGAGACCAAAAACAAAACAAAAAAAAAACGTCCCACCAGATTTAGCGTCATTAAAGTTTTCAAAACGCTCGAGCCTGCTTTTTGTATCTAATGTGATACATATTTTTGCACCCGCATAGTATGATGTGCTGTGCTGATGTACTGAGTTACGGTTAAATGATAGGATCTCTGTTTTTATATTTCTTTATCTTTGTTTGTTTCGTTTTGCTTTGTGTCACGTGTTTTCTAACGCCGACACCGAATATCACTATTAAAAAAAAAGACGTCGGAGAGATTTTAAAGGAGATAATCCTCAAAACATGCCAGATATAATCTGAATCTTTTTTTATCCGTTTGTTTTCAAACACCTGCCAGATCGGTAGCAATTAAAATAAATTGGATTATCCGGCTTTGAGATACTTTAGCTCATGTGCTTCGTTATTAAGTAAAAACGTTTTAAACAAACATTGACCTTGTTTCATCAATGTATGTTGAATACAAATGGTGTAGGGTAAAGAATTCATATTGCGTGACGACTTGCTGTAATTTTAAAGCATTAAAATTACGTAATTAATTAGCACATCTCATTATACGTAGTGACGTCCCACAACTTGACCTGCTGAGCAATCCCGCAATCACCGCAAATGCTTCGTTTATTGATGTAGTGTGTACCCTGAACAATTGGCAAGCAGTTTTTTAGAGTTCATTAGTAAATATACACTACACTTTAAATATCGTACAGGTTCAATTGCGATGCACTCCAAGTTAACTTAGACAGAACTTAATGTTACTTTAAAGTTCCCCTAAAGTACATTTATAGTATATTTTGGCAAACGAATGCTGTAAGTGGACTTCAATAGTCTGTTTTAGTACATCGTTAGTAGAGCCTCAACACAACTCAAGTACATGTTTTAGATTTGTATTTCAGGATGCATTTTCAGTACAGTTTTGCACGTACAGTTCTCGTACTTTTAATTTATGCTCGTAGTGGGATGTCCTACTAAAATATACTTTGAGTGTCGTTTAACTACAGTGTGTTCACAACTGCAAGAAGAAACCGGAGAAAATATTAATAAAACAAGTCCCGCAATATTTAGATCACAGTACAAACCTCACTTTAGTAATCAGTCAAAGATGTCGACCGAAAACAAAGCTTCCCAGCCTCTGCTAGTGATAGTCGTTTTTAATTTAGGGGGAATTCGACCCTACAGATGTGTGTAGCCCTAATCTGGGGGCTTTCGGCACTCAATAAAGGAGGCCCATGTAGAATGCTCCCGCCTTCTATTCAGGCGCATGTGAGCCCCAGACATGTAGAGGCTGAAGTGCGACGTGCAGCGAGGGTGCTCGGCGCAGTGAATCGATTGCTCCCGAATCTCCTCAACTTGTGCTGACTGGAAACACGTGGACATAGCCGCCACACTAGCCTTTTAAGACCTATGTTTCATTTTATGAAAACGAGCTGTCTTCTTTTACGCTTTGCAACGGCTACGCTATTAATAGACGAGGTTTTGTCTGCTTCACCGACCATTGTCTTCAAGGGCCCATGGCACGAATGTTGCAACTGCAAGATTATCCTTAATATAAAATATCAATACGACGCCTAATTTTAAGTTTAATCATTTTTAGAGCTGTCGTAATAGTAGACATTTATATTTAACGTTTATTGTTTGCATCTCGTGACAAAGCAACCACGATGAGGCTCTGACATCACCAGCGCCCTGGTCACCGATTCTTTCGCCACCTAGCTTGAAAAAAAAAAGCCAACGTGGCACAAGTGATGCTATTAGCTGAAACAGAAATACACGTTCGCTAGCACCGGAGCAAAAACCGAAAGAAGCACCCTGATCAGCACTTTTTGACACGAGGGAGGGTGATAATACCACCGACCTTTCCAATCATTCTGACCTTGCTGAAGGGCGAAACCTAAGGTTTCGCAGTAAAATATAACTTATCCACGAAACTAACGCATGTACAAAAAACAACAACAAAAAACGAAATACGAGGCAATGTGTGGTGACATTTAATCGACCCTATTACATGTATTACCTCACATTTAATATTTGAGTTGGACATGACCTCCTATATTTGTCAAAATTCATAAGGAAATAGGGAGCCTCACATCATTACGTGCTTCAAAGGCTTGTTTATTGTGCATGCAATATTCGCCTAAAAATTATATATTTCAGGGTATTTCCCGTATATCAATTTACAAACATTGTCTCTCTAAATCATAGCTCGACGCTTCAAGAGCTTATTGGCAGATCCGTAAGGCACTGAACATGTACGTTTAGAAACCCGCCAAACACCGCTCTTCAAGAAAAGTAACATAAACAAATAACTTGGGGACAAAAACAAGGCAGGTTTCTAAAACAAAGAAGGAGGAGTGCCAAAAAATGTTTTTTTTAGAGTCCCTGGCATGTGTTTTTAGTAAGACCTCTCTTCTTTTAGTGCGGCACAAAGGCTCAACTTCTTCATCGCACGTGGCAGACTCTCGATAAGAGTTTGCACGTTCTGGCAGATGACCCAAATCAGAAGAATTCTTGCTGTTCCCAGCGATTCTGATAGTCTTTTCACCATGCGGATGGCAATGCAGGAGCACGCTGTCGTAGAATCGTGAGCCAAGTTCACAATAAAATTCTCCAATGCCGCGACTCCTTTAGATAAATCCTGTTCTAGCACCGCTGAAACGAATGAATGAGAAGAAAGATGCTCCACAAACGAGATATTTTTGTTCTTATTAATTCTAGGGTGTAGCTGCTTATAATGCTTCGGTACTGTTGGCGATTTGGTTGTTTTAATAAAATATATAAATAAATACAGTTCACAGCTAGAACCGGTAGAACAACAATACACTGCCGTATTCAGTTTGACATGGGCAATTTATCGGGACCATTAACTTGGGCCTCTCCTATTTTATACCAAACGTGAGTACAAAAAGTGTGAAACTCAGCAAAGTGCATGACTACCTGGACCACCCGCTCCTGTCCTCCTGGCTGTGGTGCGGCGGTTACACATTGCAGCCGCTGCACATGTACACCGTCATTTGCTGACACAAGAATTTTGGCTAAGAATTCCGATCGGATATCTAGGGAGCTACGCGAGGCATTTGAGTACGCTTTCTTGGCGAAAGGGGCTGCACCGGATATAAGAGTCACTATGTTCTTTACCACGAGTGAATAAGACGATGGGTTTATAATAAATCGTAGTTGCGAGTGCGCCTTGCTCTTGTCCTGTTTCTTATTTTCCTTGTGTAGTATCGGCGCTTTGGACGTAATATATTTGTAGACATACAAATAGAAAATGACTTGCTCATAGTTCAGTGTGTCTATTTACCGTCTGTTCCCCGGTCAAACTTTAAAGTGATCTGATTAGCCGCGGCTAATATTAATAATAACAATAATAATAATCCAGCAATAACATCTGCAGATGTTAATGCCTTTTTATTATTATCGAAGCATTTTGTAAGAAACGTGCGAAATTTCTATCTTATTAGGTAGTGATCGATCGATTCAAATTTCTGAACAGTCGATAAATTTATGAAATAAATCGTATCTAGTTCTTTTTATAAGATGAGCTATTGAGTAAAGTAAAAATTAAGTATGTTTAGGTTGCACCTTGATGTTCTGCGTCTTGTTCGCGGTCGACACAATCAACAAGTGGAATTACCGCCATTGGGAGATGAAGCAACTCGCATATATTCGGGTATTGCCAATTTATGCATTGTCGTACGTTTACTATTATATCTGGTGAAGTAAAACATTAAAAAGGTTTGACTCAGACAGGAGTAAAATAAAGAAAATGAATAATATAAACCCCCATGTTTCTTGCCAACAAGGTATGATTTCGCGGCACGTGTAATGTATCGACTCGGTCGGCTAGTTTTTTTATGTGAAGTGTTTGAGTTTTCTACACTGTTCAGTCCAAGATAAACGTTTGGCTGTAACTTGCCAGCATCTTTACATTGGGTCCTACAGGTTTCAATCACATCAACATTATATTGAGGAATGCAGCTTCTCGTTTATATGAGGGCAGAATGAGCCCTCCCATAAATTTTGTAAACGGTGTAAGATGTATTTCATTTTCGCCCAGGGCTTGGTCGTGACGTTTCTTCATATTGCCGTGTTTAGAACACTGGCGACCACTTGGAAAGTGAATAAACATATGTTGTATAAACCAGGTTCGATTCAAGAAAATCCGGTCGCCACGAAGTAAAAATAGCGATTGTTTCGAAAGGCCAGAGAAGCATAAATGACACATAAAGCGCAATGCATACGAGGAGCGGACAAGTAAGCGAGCTGCCTTCAGTTCATACGCCCATCCTCCAGTGTCCTTGGCGCGTCCAAATGCTTTGGCGACGACACCCACGACATGCACGCCAACGTCCCTTAGGGGTGGGTCTGCCGCGCGCTGCGTGACAATAGCCCGTTGCATCCTGCGGAGCGCATCTTAAAAGGCAACAGGGCGTCGCTGCGGGCATTCCATTCGCCATACTGCGACCGCTTGGCAGCACGTTTCAACGCCGAGAAAGTGACAAGAAACGCCCAAGGTTTTATCGATGCTTTCTCCGTCAGTTGGATTGAATACAAAAGAATCGCATTGGACATTATAATTCCAATAAAAAAATGAAAGCAAGTTACTGGTGTTTCACCAAACACCGGACTAACTGCTTTTTCAAAACTCCACACAGCACAGGCTTAGAATTCATCGAAGTCAAAAGGCCTAAATATGGATGGTCATAACGTCAAGAATATTTAAGTTTTTAATTAGACTTACGTCATATACATTTAACAAGGTGAAAACAAGGATATATACAGTTAGAAACGATGGCAGAAACGAAAGCAACTAGATAAATCACATTGAATGGGTTACAACAACTCAAAAGACGAGGACCAGTACGGAAACACACAGGACTCACCGCTGTGTCTGTGTGTTCCTTACTAAGTCCTTCGTCTTGACTCTAATATCATCATATCTCTAACAACTGCTTACTTTACCCGTGTAGATAAATCAGTAAACATAATTAGAACTCTTGTATACTTTTGCTGTCTTATAATGGCATGAAAGAAATACGTTTTCTGACATCAAAATGCACCAGAATTCGGTACCCCTGCATCATTTTTCGTTTCTCTTATCCTTCACATTTTTGCTCCCCGGCCTGTATCACCCTGTATCACAAATGGTAACGTTTGCAGCACCACAACGCTTCAAAGTCATGACTTTTTCTGCTCTCTTTCTTATGGTGGTTTTACGTCAGATCGTGCAATGGTGTTTCTGGTCATATTTTATTATAGTCATGTAGGAAATGATATGTTAAAGTCATGTTCTTGGGAGGAGCATTCAGCTGTTTGCAAACGCCACAGCTCATTTTCTTCTGGAGATATAAAATTTCCAAGCTCAGGCGTGAGGTTGACCTTTGATATTTAATATTTATTTCGGCCCAGGAAACCAGCGGCGCCTCGTCCCACAATGATGAAATAATATCTTACAGATGAAGTTAAAAAAAGAAACTGATGATGATTTAAATAGAGCTTGTGGACGAGGGTGAGGGTTGATGTTGCGGTTTCGCAAACTATTTTTCGCAACAAAGCATTATACCGTAGCGAGGTTTTGCTATGGAAATTTGCACCGGCATCAATTTCACACCGAAGCACGCACGTATTAATAATTGTTTCTACTTATTTTATAAAATATTGATTACATATATAAGGAAAATTGAGAATTACGATAAACATTTTATATGAAAAAAAATGTACGAAACACGTCAAACGCGCGCGTTTAGAAACACATTAACCAATTATTTACGAAACATATGCTTCATATAAAACGACGCAACATATATAAAAAAGTAACATATTTAGATGCGTCCTAGGAATATATAAATAGAAAAAATGGTTAGCCATTATTGTAGTTTGGTAATTCATGCAAAAAAAAACGGAGCTCATTTGTTCAAATGTTGCAAAAATGCGCGTCAATATATAAAAAAAAAACTTCACATTTTTAGTCTTTTTTTTAACTCTCCTTAACCGCTTGCAGTGACTTGTACTCACTTGTGATTACGAAACATGGAGCAACATATGATGTCCTTAAGACAAAAACGACAACAAACCTTCACTCAAATACAGCTAGCTTGTCTTCGTATAAGGGCTTTGCCGCACGCCTACTGCTCCCAGAAGACATATTTTACAACCGACAAAGGCTGTATAGCTGTGCTGCTCTATCGTTGGTATAGAGAATCATGCCGTCTCGTTGCCTCCTAAACACTCATTCCCAACCCTTCTACGAGCCATTAGCTAATGAAGGACTGTCGGAGAACTGCCGGAAGTTGAGAACTGTACGCACATCAATATTACCGTGAACGCCAAAGTTCTTACACGAGAAAGCGTTTATCACCGCGAAAACAAGGCAAGGAAAGTGGTACCTGAAGAGTCGGTAACTTGGTGTTCAGCATTGTATGACGACAAACAAACCAGCTTACCCGTTCTAGGTATTCGTGTGTACCTAATGGAATACATATATAGAACTTGATAACCACAAAGCTTTTGCTATTGATGATGAAGCTAGTGAACAGGCGAGCTGGTTATAGCGCACATCGTTAAGACAGAGACGACGGAAAGAATGGGGAACACAGACGTGTTTCCTGTCTCCATTCTTTCCGTCGTCTCGGGTCTTAACGATGTGAAAAGGTTTGCTGTTGGGTGTCGGTTGATACAGTGATGGTCCAGGTTATATTTTAGATATTTGTGTAAAATATCTGCTCAATGAAAGTCATGTCTTTGAGAGAAGCGGTCAGTTATACAATAGCGATGCTGCTCTCACAGAACGTGTAGGTCAAATGATATTCCTGTCGAAAATGTACGTATCGTGTATGAAAAAGGATTGATGTAATATTGGAATCCTCGCGAAAGGGCAAATTAGGAAAAAAGGAGTGTTTATTAGGAGTAGGTTAATAATTACTCGTAGTAATTAAGCTTATATTTATTAACTATAAAGGTACCATTTCAATTACATACATGCAGGTTATAATATAAAACTTTTAAATCCACACACGGTATGTATATATAAAGCATGCACAGATCTTTACGGCGCTCTGTGAAATACCCTCACTTTTTACGTCTTTATAAAAGGGGGCGGGGGGGAGGGGGGGCGGTCTCAAGAGGCAACGCAAGAAAGCACAAATATCCCATACAAAAATGGTCTATGCTCGGCTATAGAGAATCCTTAGTATGGCCGGCTATCGAAAGTTGGCCCAATTAGCTATAGCCGCCTCTAGGACTGCCTATACCTTTTCCTGCGGTCTCCACTATGGCTGTCTGTAGACATTTGTACGGTTTACTCTATGGGTCTCTTCAGAAATGATGCTATAGCCGCCTATGGCTTTTCTTTTGGTTCCTTTAGCCGTCTGTAGCTTCTTGTATGGTCTGCCATAGAGGCAATGATGGCTTACTCTATGGGTCTTTATAGACAGCGTGCTATCACAGCCTATGGCTTTTCTTTTGGTTTCTTCAGCCACCTATTGCTCGCTGTATGGTCCGCTATAGCTCGCTCTATAGTTCGTCTTATGGTTCTCTATGCCAATTGTGCTATAGTGCCTATAGCTTTTCCTACTGTTTCTTTAGGCGCCAATAGCTCATTTGTATGGTTTGCTATAGCTTATTCTATAGCTCGTCCTACGGTTCCCTTTACCATCAGGGCTGTAGCTTTTTTATGGTTTCTTTTGCAGTTATAGCCTTCTGGATGGTTTGCTATAGCTCGTCCTATGGTTCCCTTTACCATCGTGCTATAGCTGCCTATAGTTTTCTTTTTACCGAAATCGTATGAAACGTGCAACAAATTATTTGTTGTCACTATACATCTTAAAGAAAAAAAAATCGCCGACCTAGTATTTAGATATAAAAAAGGCTGGACATTTCAAACGTATTTAAGACGTCCCGAACTTGATCAACCCATTTAAAGCGCCGAGAAAGCCCTTCAACAACAAACATGCACTCACCCAGGTATTTGCAAAAAAGGCAGGTAAACAGACACATGTGATTGTTTTCAAATTTCCTGAGTTTATTACACACAGCGTACTCTGTAGACAAGTACAAACTAAGCAATCTGTAATATATGAAGAGGTACTACTAAGCTGTTAAACAACTAAGAAGTTTACAAAGCAAACAGGAACCGGAATGATTCTTGGCTAGTTATAAAGCCAGGCAAACGCCAACCAACTCCCTAAATATCGTACGGGTCCCGACGTTGCGGTGCCGGCTCGGTCACCTTCTTCAGACGGCTATTTAAAAAAGGAGCAGCTTCTTTTCTTCTGCGGTGAATGTAGTGCAGTACCTTCGTCTTTACGGTGGTTACGTTTTGAAACCTGGTGCGGTAACCTCGTTTTCTTCAAGGTTGGTTAGTTTACAAACGAGGACCAGCATCTTTGTTTTCCTCTATGGTAGGGGCCTGTTACTTTGGTGTCTCCTCTAAGTGTCGTAGTCCACAGACGTATGCTGAGGCAAGATGCCGGAGGATCGATTAATATTTCCTGGTGTGTCTGTATGCGCCATGACTCACATAAGAGCCGTTGGCGCCAGTTGGTTTCTACATCCAGGATTCGGGTATTTTCAAAGTCGATGCGGTGGTCATTGTCGTCGCAGTGTGATCACGCTTTTGCCGTTACCCGTGCACAGAGAGCGGAGTCAAGTGATAAAAAGTCTACGGTTGACTGATCCGGCGAAAGCACACATTCTACCACGCTTTCAGCTTAGGGAGAGAGAGAAAAAGAGAGAAGGAGTAGAAAGGCAGCAGCTTCTTCAAGGCCAGAACGGGGGTGAGCTCACAAGGACTAATCTTCAGGGGCATCCCTAAAGTGAAGGAACCAAATGAACACCGAGGTACTTTATATCTTGATGGAGTGCCCATTAGAACACCGCTTAGAGGGTATGGATAAAGAATATAAGATTTTGTTTCGTGTAAATTACATAAGTTTGGTTTTCTCGTGCTTAAGAGCCATAAGCCATTTATCGCACCAAGCGCTTATGCGTGTTAGGCCATTTTTTAGCGCAAGATGATCGGAGGGATTGAAGACGGGATGGTAAATGACGCAGCTATCAACGAACAGTCTGATTTTATTAATTGATGCCATGCGGATGGTCGTTCATGTACAGGGTGTCCCAAGTCACCAGGCTCAATCTAAAATGGATCGTGAAAATCGACGCCTGCACGTAGCAATCCAAACTTTTCGTCAAAGGTGTTTTTCACAAGTCCGTTTTTCTTGTGAAATTACAAAGCGTAGCTCCCTCTCTGTAAAACATAGGGCCAAGACATTAGCCAGGGTCAATGGCGGACGGGAACGCAGACGACCGAGTCGAGTCGCGGGTGCGTTTGGCGCGTATCGATAGATGGCGTCGGGGGCAGCGTCCGAGGTGTAGCTGACCAGCGAAAAAAGCAGACGACAAGCAGACAAAATTCGTTGGCATCAAAAACGCCGTCGTTATGCAAGCGCTTTTTTCTTCTTTAAGTTCTGCTTTTATTGTTGACATTTTTTTTAACCAGAGGTACATTAAAAAACTTTATGTTCATTTTAACAAACCACGGTTGTCGCGAGCAGTCTCGATAAGGAGATAGCGCCATCTATCAGCACGAGCGCGAAACCCGCCCCAGTACTCAACTGGGTCGTCTGCGTCGCCGTCCGCCATTGACCCTGGCAAGTTTCATAGCACTATCTTTTACAGAAAGAGAGCTACGCTTTGCAGTTTTACAAGAAGACACCGAACCGTGAAACACACCTTTGACCAACAGTTTAGATTACTACGTGCACGCTTCGATTTTTACGGTCTATTTTAGATCAAGCCTGGTGACTTGGGACACCCTATATATAAGAAAATAAAAGTGGGGAAAATCCTGCGCCCTAGGGAACACCTGAACTTACCGTTTGCAAGGGGTCATTTATGATTATTTGCTATTGTGGAACTCTACTCGGGAAGTGAGAAAATCATGAATACAGGAGATGATGGGTGTGTCAAGGTCAAGCACCAGAAAGCTTAGAAAGAAGCCGATAATGTGAAACACGATCGAGGGCCTCGGCAAAATACGGGAGTTTGGCATCTGTTTTTATTCATGTTAAGAGGCAAGCCTAGGCAAGTATGGGTGTCGCAAGAACGAGCTTTTAGAAATGCATGTTGACGGGGGTAAACAAAATTAATCGAGTTAAGGTGATTGATTATGCTGGAGCTCATGATATGTTCCACAATATTGATGGAAGGCTAGTTAAATATATTGGGGCTAATTAGATGCGAGCGTCCCCGTCCATTTTTATGGACGGAGACCAACTTCCCAAATTTCCAATCTTTTGGTCTACGGCCAGTGGAGAGGGATTGGAAAGAAATTAAGTTATGAACTGGCAATTAAATTAGCGTTCTCAAGAATTTTGGTGATAATATTATCTGCCCGAGCAGAGGGTGATAGATTTAGTTTGTCGTTAGAGGAACTTATTCCAGCGGGTGATAATATTACAGGCGGCATGACGTTGGTTGGCAATGAGAGAGGAGAGGGAATCCTTTCGAAGTTTTGGACTGTGTAGACGGATACAAAAAAGTCGTTAAGGGCTGTCGCGCAGTCGCTTTCATTGATAGGGTTGCTGTTGGTTAATACAAGTGATCGAAAATAAAAGTTTGGTGATAGGAGATGCCAAAATTGAGTCGGTTTCGTGGGAAGAATTCAGGGCATGTCGTCAGATAGAATTTGTGTTTTAGCATATTTATTGTTCTTTGGAATATTTCTTTTAGAGTTCTTTGTATGCTTCATAATCTTGGGTGACGCCAGTGCGTTTTGTTTCGCTATAGAGGTGTTTCCTCTTGTTATTTAGGGCTTTCAGTGTCTTATTAAACCAGGGATAATTTTTAGCGGATTTAATGCAGATTGTTGAAATAAAGGTATCAATGAGATCGGTCAGGTTATATCGAAATAGATGCCAGTTTTTTCAACAGTTCTGGAAGTAAAGTGTTCGCTGAAGTCAGCGTAATAGGCGTGAAGTTCAACGTTAATAGAGGCAAAGTTTCCTTTTTTGTAATTTTTGATAAATGTTTGCACGTGCGTTTGTCTGTTGGTGGGAAGTTACAGTGTCATGTTTAAGATTTGGTGGTCTCTTAATCCCAGCAAATCAATGACGTTTTAACTGTGCTCAGGGGTAGTTCAACACAGGAGATCGATGTGTTGCCGAGTCTCAGTTGGTTGGTTAATGAATTGAGTGAGGGTAAAGTCATGCGTTAAACCAATGAACCTTTTAGATTTATTTGAGGCAGTTTTCCTGTGACTGAGTGAGGTCCAGTCGATGTCTGGGTCGTTGAAGTCGCCAAAAAGAAAGAACGATGCTTTATGATGTACGCTTTTAAGTTCATCACGGGCATCTCGTAGATGACAGACAAAAAATTTGCTTGGAAAAGGCAGTGGTAACAAAGAAGGTGATGTGCTAGGTCCGAGAAACTGTGTACACGCGTAGAGACTGGTTTTTGCGAATGGCAGCATGCGAAATTTATTAGATTCGAATAAAGAGGCGGTGGTAAGTGGTGTGCACTACCTGAGTGCCGGAAGCTCGTGGTTTACCCTGTGTTGTAGAGTGTTCGGGTGGCGACATCGCATCACAACAAGTAGTTCCAAAAGCACAATCTCTAAATTACCGCTCTTCCGTGTACAAGAGTTTGCTAAACGTGTATTTCTCTCGACTAAAAGCGTACGCACGCTTTTGGAGGCACCTCGGCATTCCCGTCTTCATCGCCGAGCGGCTGCGTGATAAGGATGGCTAGTTGGGCTAGTTGCATGGACGAAAACGAAGGGAGAACTGGACAGGATGCGGCGTAGCATTTAACTGATTGGTTAATTTGAATGAGATACTTTTAAAAATATACAAACCAGCACACTTGTCAGAACACAAAGATATGGTCTAACCCCCCCCCCTTTTCAAATACCAGTGTCATTGGCTCTTCAGAAAGCAGAATTCTTTATCAGACAATGACAAAAAGGACACTAAAATTGTCGTAATGAGACACAAAAAAAAAAAACAGAACAGCGAGGAGCGGTTATGGTGCGAAGAATTGTAGTCCTTTTAGTTTTTCATCACGACGCGCTCAGTAGGCGGATTTTGAGTTAACGCTGATTTTGTAGCAGCTTGTTGGGGTTCTCAAGCAAATGCTAGTTGAATATTTCGATAATTGTGGTATTTATTTTATGTTGCAGTGACCGCAAATGTGCGGTGCTTTGAATCGCGTGCGTGCCAGATTGTTTTGTCCGGGATCCTATTTTTCTTCTCTCGGGTATATCGAAGTTTATTACCCTTCAACATCATCATTGAACGCTCCGAACGCTGAATCTGCTGAATGTTGAACAATGCGACCCAATCGTATCTGTAGTGCTAGCTCACGTTTTCTCTTCACCCGTGAGCAGCAAAATTAATCTAACATCAACATCATAAAGAGCGTTGACTAGCAAGCACTGGCCAACCGAGACGGGTGACAACGTAAAGGGACACTAAACGGCAATTTCTAGCTCACAAAACAAGGCTGGCCCGATAGGCGGGACTCTGGAGAACCCAAAACACAACTCATACAGCGATATCTCAAACTGTTGGCCGTATTTTTGGAAAACAAGTGCCCGATTGAATATGCCCGACGAGGCCGACGAGACATGCGACGTCACGATTCTCATTTCCACTCCTCCTCGCTTCGTCCCGTCGAGCTGGTGAATCGAAGCGAGGAGGAAAGAAGCGAGGCCGCTTCCCCTCATTCTCAACTCTTCCACGAGGGTCGTGACGTCAGAGTCCTGGCTTGATCGCGCCCTTCTATTCTAAAAATACGGCCATCCGTTTGAGATATCGGTGTATGAGTGATGTCTTAGAGCTCATAGCGTCCCCGTTCAACGCTTATAACCTAAGGACGGAGGCGCGACGTGGTTAATTCTCATAGCCGTCGTGGTTGGCGTCGTGGATGCCACCGACGACTGCCACCAGTGATCCGTAGAGTGAGTGGGTAAGCGCGGTGGAAGTTTCCAAAACCGTCCAACACTACGTGTAGCAACTGGATACTGCCAAAGCGAGATTTCGGATAACGCGAATAATGCTTGAAAACAAGTCTTTGAAGCCGACGACACGAATCATTATATAGTCGGCTTGAAATTCGTGCTTATTGGGCAATTCTTGGCGGGACACAGTCCCTCTTCGCTCGCTTCGCCCGGTACGGCCGACAAGAAGTCCCGACTCCGCTATATCGCGGCAAAACGGAAGAGAAGGAGGGGTTTACCGGTTTTTCCATTCCTGGCGCGCGCGCCGACGACGAGGGACGAGGACTAAATCTCCGCAGGGTGTCGCCCATTTAGCTATCGGTTTACAAATAAAACTTTCGTCGTCATTGACATTAACGAAGTAAAGCTCGGGGACTCATGCGACGGCCGACAGATGGCACAAGTTCCGAGCTGGCCACTTGTCCGAGAATCTTGGGGTTTGATACAAAGATCTCCCGATGCCATATTTTGGGTGTCACATGTCACTTTTTGATTATTGTTTAGAGCGTTATCGTGTAAAGAAAGCGTTACCTGGCACCTACCATTTTAATGCTGAGCTTGCCACTGCCTACAAACTAAAACGGTGTTCTGTCCTCTCCCCAACAGCCCGGTCAGCTGGTGACAGAGCAGGCGTCCATGCCGTACCAGTTCTCTTGCTTTGCGGGTGGCCACGACGGAAGTCATTCGCGGCACGAGGCCCGGGATGCCAACGGCCGCGTCTACGGCCACTACACCTTGGCGACCGCCGAGGGCTCGCAGCGGGTCGTGTGCTACGTGGCCGACGAGAACGGTTTCCGAGCCTGGGTTGACACGAACGAGCAAGGCACGGCCAACGATGACCCCGCCGACGTCAGCATCCGCTCCACAGCTCCTGGTACACAAGGGACACCTCGCGGACCCATCCAGGGCCATCTGCGGGGAGACCTCCGGCGCAGTCGGTCGTCGCCCATCCGCCTGTCGTCGTCCCACCGCGCAAGACGGCCTACGTTCCTGTTCAAGAAGTTATCCTGCCTCCGGTCGTAAAGCACATCGTCGAGTCGCCCCCTGTCCGCAAGACTTCGTACGTCCCCGTGCAGCACGTCACAGTGCACGATACGTATGTGCCGTCACCACCGGTTCATCAAGTTCCCTACGTGCGCAAGGTAGTCGTCAAGAGGCCACCTCCTGTACGCGACTCCTATTTGGTCCCGCAACCTCCCAAGACCGTGTACGTTCCCGTAGAACAGCAAGTCTTCGTGCAACCACCGCCCGTGGTGCACAGAACCAAGACCGTAGTAAGGAGACCAGGTTACCTCCCAGCGCGCGACGACCCTCCGACTGAAGTCAGCGAAACTTACCACGACACGCCGCCACATCGCCCTTGGACGCCGGCTCCAAAGCCTTGGACTCCAGCACCAAAGGTCTGGACGCCGCACCAAAGCCTTGGACTCCTGCGCCGAAGCCTTGGACTCCAGCACCAAAGCCTTGGACGCCTGCGCCCCAAGTATGGACGCCTGCGCCCCAAGTGTGGACGCCACCACCGAAACCTTGGACACCAGAGCCACGCCCCTGGACGCCAGAACCTCGACCGTGGACATCCCCGCAACGTCCTTGGACGTCGTCAAAAAGCTCCTACGCCCCGCAGCGTGAGGTCTACAGACCACCCGTTCAGGATGTCTACGTCCCAAGAGGCTACAAGTCCTCTTGTTCTGGATACTGTGGTCCTAAGGTGACAGCACGGGTGGTGCCGTCTGAGGAAGTCTACGTGAAGACATCGACGGGGCCGGCGTCCTACTCTGTACGCCGGGGCTATATATCGCCACGATACGAACCGAGTCCTGAACCGTCTTACACAGCGTATCAGGCTTGGAAGCCGAGTTACGACATCCCGATCGGAATGTCTTACAAGATGACGGTCTCGAAGTCACCTGGCCCTTACCCGTGGGACTACCAGAGGCGTCCGTCGCCACAGCAGAGCTACTACAGGCCCGCACAGACGTCGTCGTACCCGTCGACACCATCGAGCTACTCGTCTCCGTCGAGGTCTTACTCGGCTCCAAAGTCAAGGGGCAGTTACAGCAACGACTTGGACCTCGACCAGATGTACGAGTTCAAGGAACCAACATACGGCTGATCGAATGAATGGTGTATATTTTGGCAAAGGACAGCTTAGTGCGCAAGTTTTTTTTTTTAAACAAACTTCGCACCTACTTTTGCAGAACTTTCTTCGTTAAAGATGTCGTGTGTGCTTTTAAGATTACATGCCACGTAATGTTTCTATGTATTGTGAAAATGCCTGAGTAATATGTTGAATTTGAGTGAACTTTAAGACAAATAAAAAAGCAATATATCCGTTATAAATTTGTATAGATGTTCGGACCCTCACTCATTGTTTCTAACATAATTATTTTTGTTGACGGATTAGCTGGAAGAGGAATTAAAAAAAGATTAATGTACGCAGTCCCTTTTCATTATTTCGAGTCACAAAAAAAGATCTCCTCATTTACTCTTCGCTCTAGAGTGCGCTGAGGACTTTGTATTCTACAGTTATCTAATCGTGCATCAGCGAATGCTTGGACGTCTAACACCGCAAGTGATGCAACTTCAATGTAAATAAAAATACTCCCAGAGATTCGTAAAAAGTGCATTCATGTTATTTCTTTGCTTTTCTTAACGTGAGATACCATTTATCTTCCTTGATAGCAACTTTTTAATTTTCCAGATGGCGCGGGCATAAAAGCAAGCTAATGCTTCAGTCATCACGGCAAAATTATGAAAAGACCACACGAAAAGTGGCTTTAATGATGACATTATCGGTTACTATTTGCCCGGCTTTTCGTTGCTCCGCATTGCTTCTGCGGATGGGGTATAGCGTCTCTGTCATCTGTTGCGCGCGTTTTCAATATTTCCACGCTTTCGTACTGTTGTGGCTGTTACTGGGTGGTGCTATGTTGGGGATGACATTAAATTCATTCGGTTTCTCGAAACAGAACGAATTGCCCAGATGTACCTACCTCCCCATGCGGTCTGGGAAGTGTTACTTCCGATTTCAGAAGTATCCTTTTTGCAATAGTAAACTTATCGTGGCGGTGTTCCACAGGGGAAGCTACGGGATAGTAGTAGGTCGCGTCCAACCCTTCGACTTGATAGCTTTTGGAACCCGACAGTCTCGACTATGTACGCGTAATCGTAAAAACAACTTCGTTTAAATATATTGGTCATAAACAATTCGAATGAAGCTCTTCTGAATTTCTTTTCTTTCAATTTGCAAAGCATCGGTTGCTGGAATAGAATTCCACGCACTTGCCAACTTGAGGCGAGAACAAATTAGACTGCAAAATAAGCGACTAATACACAATGAATTAAAAAAATATTTGGTCGAACGAGACATCAAGCACAGCAATCTTACAACTGATGCGACAATTTGAGAGACATGGTAGGAAAAAGAAAGACAATTATCAAAATAACCGCCAAGGTCGCGAACCACAGACACACGCAAAATGGTAGTGAAATAAAGAACATTGGTATCTAAAATCGACTCCCTTTTTCTGCACATTGATAGCACTTTAGTTTTATCGAAATTAATTAACAAACAAATTGCGGAGCTCCACTGAAGCACGCGTGACACATCGCCTTGTAAAAGTGCGTAGTACTTAAGTGATCGAATATTAAAAGATAGCTTCAAGTCATTGGCGAATAGCAACAACCGAGAATTCCTAACGCACAATTCGATATCATTAATAAAAATAGAAAAGTAGTGGTCCCAGATTAGACCCCTGAGGGACGCCGGACGAAGGAACAAAGGCACCAGAAAAAACTATTTAAAAATCGCACACTGCTTTTACGGTCGGTAAGATAACACGTATGGAAACCACCCGGTGAGTGCAGGAGTAAATAGCATATCAAGGTAGTTTATGCAGAAGCAATATGTGGCTTACTCTGTCAAACGTCTCCTACATGTCCAGGTAAACTCTATGAACTTAATCGCGATTTAGGACAAACGACACCGAATAGTGAAGGAACGAGCAGAGGTTGGTTTCCCCGAATGACCCTTTAGAAAACCATGCTGGAAATCAATTAGCTTGTGCCGGAAGTAGTGAAACGTACGCGCAAAGGTGAGAATTTTGAAAAAATTAGGAAAGACACATAATAAGGAAGTAGGTCATATAGTTGTTCGTCAGACAACCATCACCACCTTTCTGCTCATGAACCACTACCGACCTTTTCCACAGGGATGGGAATGAACCCAATTGCAAAGAAAGGTTAAAAATATGATCTAAAAGAGGTGGGAATGACTCGGAGCAGCCCTTGTCGATGAAGCTGGGGATCAATGCACTGCGGAAAACATTGGCTTCAATTTTCTTATCGCCTCTAAGATTTCAGATCTATCCACGCTAGAGATATTCAAAGTGGCATGACAGTTAAAATTATCGGACGTAGCGCCACCATATATATAGGAAGAAGTAGCACTCCTCTAAATGATTAAGAAAAAAAAACATTTGCCAGCTCTTGGGACGAGGACACATATAGCCCAAACCGATTGTTAAAAAAATACTGTTAGTTGTGTTCTTTGAATGTTTTTTACAAATCGCCAGAACTCATCTGGTTTTCGGGACAAGCTATTTTCCTCCCGTGCTTGATGCGCGCGTTTGTCGTGCGCGAACAACTTCTGCCCGAGCGTTCCATAACTCCTGAACTTTGCGTAGCACAGGGTCCAAACCACTTGACTTGAAGAGTTTATGAAAATGCGCTTTTGCGCATATAATACCGTAATTCCTTGGAAAACCAACCTGGATATTTGGAACGGCTCCTTACGTTTCCGTATAAAGAATCCCCTTTTGCGGTATAGTTGTAAAATTTTCAGTCGCGCTCTCAACACAGCTTTCACTTAAAATTGTCGACCAGTTACAGTTTTTGGAAAACGTTATATAGGCCTTTGTGGTCGCCACTGCCGTCCGACGTTCTTCTGCGGATATAACACCGTAATTCTTTGGAAAACGAACCTGGATATTTGGAATGGCTCTTCGCACGTTTCGGTATAAGGACATCAATACTTTTTGCGGCATAGTTGTAAAACTTTCAGTCGCGCTACCAACACAGCTTTCACTTAAAATTCTCGACCAGTTACTGTTTTGGAAGAAGTTATATATAGGTCTACGTAGTCTTCACTGCAGTACGAGTAGCAATGATCTGAAGCATCCGTCCTGAGCACGAGGGTCCTTTGGAGGTCCGGCAGTCAAAGG
>JAZHYW010016992.1:0-11142 GCA_037355805.1 Ixodes ricinus | reverse complement strand
TGCTTACGTCAGTTACGTATTGCTCTTTGTGTGCAATTATGTATTTTTTTCAAGCATATCGTATGCGCCACAGATAGATCCATCTCGCCAGGCGGATATTCACAAATTTTACAGACTTTGTGCTACGTTTGTATGGCAATCTTTACTCGAACGGATGCACAAAATACATTTGTTTGTGAGTCTTTTCAAAGGTGGGTTGGGGCAAGTTACCTTGGAGATCAAGATAAAAGTTCAACAGATTATTTTCTTCCGTGATCAAATTAACCCGGTGCTTAGGAGATCCTTAAAATGCCCACTGAGGAGGTACTTGGTTGCCTGGCAAGTGAGTACGGCAGAAGCCTCGGCAAGGGCACGGGTACTCAAGTCTTATAAAGAAATTGAGGGAGCATTTAATTTCTTCCAAAGCCAGTTACGATTGGTATACCTCCTTCAGGTGCAAGAAAAAGACTTTACTGGGGCACCATAGACCTAATTATACCATTACAGTTATATCGTTCCCCATGTAAAAGCCTCCGGGTCAACTGTGTTTAAACGTCTGCGGAAGTACCCCGTTCAAACAGCACCAAAAATATTTCTTCGTAAAATTTCACACGGAAGTTTTGCCCGTTGAAACATGGCTACAAAACAAAGGTTTTTTTGTTGCGTGGTCTCCCAATTCTGAGCTGTGCCTTTTCCCTGAGACCTTCCTGCAATGTTAAAACGCCGAAATGTTTTGGCCTGAGTTCGGATATGCTTTAAGCATTGAGGCGTAAACACCCGGACTGCATTACTCTCAAGTTTCTTAAAATCAAATTTGTCGGGAAAAAAATTCGTTGAAGTTCTTTTTATGATCGGCCATCATGAAATCCTGAGATCCCGAAATGATCACGCAACGGTGGTTGAAAAGGAAAAACTCACTTGGAACCACTTTGGTGATAGTTTGGCATAGAATAGTGGCATATTGGAACATATTGAAACGTCGAAATTTAAGCCATGGCCCGCAATGTAATCCACTATAAATCACTACATGGTGAAAAGAGACAAGTATATTAATAGAAATTGCATAATCCGTAAATGAGCTGAAGGTTGTACATTCTTAAGATCGAATTATGTGTAATGCAGTGCAGACACCTTTTCCCCTTCTGTCGCGGTCAACTCGGCAGCGTTGTAATCTAAAAAAAAATGTCGTGTAGAAAAACAAAACAAAAAAGATGGAGTGGTGTAGTGGTTAGAAATTCTACATCCAGAACTCGTTCCCGACGCTCGCTGGAATCATGAGCTCCGAGGAAGCGTTATCTACTGCTAGACCCTTGTCGGGTACCAACTTCTATTTCGTCGCCCGCGACATGACATGACTACCGAGTTATTCTGCCTACGCTGCCAGCAGGTCTTTTTTCTTTTAATTCATCTTTTTTTTTTTTTTCACGGGGACCCGACCGGGAGACTGTACCGCATCGACGATTTTCGCGAGGCTTGGAACGACGTGGTGGACATGGAGGACGTGGCCGGCTTCGGTGCTTTTCATAACAACCGTGGAGGCTGACCCTTGTAGGGTTCTCGTCCGATTCCTCGGGTCCTTGTCTCCGGATGAGCGTGACACAGCAAACGCAAAGCCTCTCGGCAGAACGGGTTTATTCCACTAACATTCTGCTGGAGGGTCTCGGGATCGGGAGAGGTGATCGAGGAAGCCTGGAAGGGGTGCGCCACCACTGTTTGCTGCATGCCGATCATCCCTGCGGTGCTAGCCCACACCGCATCCTCCGGACGTCGCCGTCAAGGGTCGAATCCGGAATTTAAATCCGGACCATGTCACCGGGCCGTCGCCCGAGTCGTCGTAGCGCTCGCCACCACCGTGAATGTCCGTCGTGCTTCGTTTCCCGCGCAAGAGTCCCCTCTCCCCATGTCCCGTCGTCCGTCGTCCCATCTTGCCGCGCACCAAACCGGCGGGAGCCTCCTGTTTCCCTTCGCGGGCGGTCTCTCGCTGGAGCTCCCCGTCCGGCTCTGCCGCAGTACATGCAGGGCCTCGGGCACCGACGCTATCCGGGAGGGGGGTTCTAGGATGTCCCACCGCCGACACCGGCAATGTCTTCAAGATTGGCCCCGAGGGAGGAGGCACTCAGGCACCAAACTTCAAAGGCGCCGTCTTCGCCACGGAGGGGACCGAAAACGAGTCCCCAGGCGCCGGTGTCCGGTTGTCGACCAGATAGGGCTGACAAGACCCCACACCATCCCCCCTCAAACCAAGGCCCGGGGTCATGAAGGTCACAAGTGGAGGTTGTGCAGATGACCCAACTACCTGCACGGGAGCTCAGCTGAGAGTAGCCGATAATGGCGACCACCCTTGACGATTGCGGCCAGGGTGCCAAACGAGGCAAGCCCACGGGGACCGTTCATTCGCCGGGAAGCTCGACCAGGTAGCGCACAGTCCAGAAGCGGGCCCAGAGCACCACCGCTCACAGCGCGCACGGGCACTAAGCCGCACACAATACACCAAAATTGAAAGTCCCTTCCACCCCAGTGTTACAGACAGTAAAAGAAACGCTAACAAATCGCGGCAGTGAATATCGTACAGCATGACGAAACCAAAACGTCAGCTCAGTGGGCATGCCACAAGATACAGACGAAGCTTTTCGTTCTAAAACTATTCAGGATACACTTATCAAGGTCGTCACGCTACATGTTCAAAAGACGTACCCAAAAATAAAACTAATCATCAAGTCAGGAAGCATGCAACAACACTAAACTATTGTCGAAATGTTAAGTCATTAGACAAGCATTGTTCTTATACAAGACATCCCAATCGCTTTCTAGTAAAATGTTACATAATCTACGACAGCGCTAGAGAATCGCTTCTACGACAATAGAATTCGCTTTCCTCACAGCTAAAGTCACTTGTGATGAAAAAACAAAACATCAATACAACAGATTACCACCTGCACGTCACAAGCAGCTACAAATCCCTGCACCGTTCGCGAGGTGCGATACACAATAACCATACGAACAAATCTTCCGCTAACAGTACCAATTAACATTATGCGCATTCTCGTAGACATCGTTCGTGACTCTTACGCTATAAGCAAGCCACGACTGCGCTACGCAGGATACCGTCATCGGGTTGGATAACCACCATCCCGAGAGGTCCATGTCCCGCGGTACCGGCTATTGAGGCCAGCACAAAAGGACACGTTTCGGCATGCCGGATGGTGCGCCCAGCAAGTCTATTGGACGTCCTTCTTACAAGACTCTGTCCGCAACGTCTGGCCGTTTACCAGAGGTTGCCGCGTCACTGTCTGGGGATAGTCTCCAAACAAGGGCGACGAGCGTTAAACGGGAATACTCACCGAAGTGTAGTGGAGTAACCCTGTGAGTCCTGGCCCTGCACAAGCTCGAAAGTTGCGATCAACGCGTTGATGCACATTCAAGTTCTCCCCCGGCCAAGCCACAACACCGCATGACTAAAAAGTCTTCTTGCGACTGTCGAGGTCGGCCAGGATCAAGCAATGGAGGTAGCTCATGTACGCGTCTCGCAACTCTTCTATTTTCAGTCCAAGCAACGAGCCCTTGGAAGAACGCAGTGGGGTATACGCACAAAGCCCACCCCAGACCAAGTCAAAACACCGGATAACCCAAAAGTCTTCTTGCGACTGGAAAGACTAGCGGGGTTCGAACAATGTAAGCACCCCGCACGCGCCTTCTTCTTTTCGCACTACAAGTGCGACACCGAAGTGCCATATAATCTAACCGGCCGATCTTAGAAATGGACGAGTTAATAAACTATATTTGCTTGGCATAAACCGTTTCCGCAGCGTCGAAGTGTTTACCGCCTTTAGCACTAGATTCCAACACCCGCTGGTCATTCATGCAAAGGCTGCAGTTTGTACATCGACGGGTTGACCTAACGCACAACAGTTATAGGCCGCCGACGGCCATGCCGCTGCCATGATTTCTGGGCTTCCCGGACACCCGCCGACGTAAACCGTACGTTTTCCCGGGCCTCCCGCGCAGCTGTACAGGATACAACTATGAATGACTCGTCACATCATCGCAAGAGCGCCACCTCCCCCGTGAGGATTTTTGCTACACGAGAACGGCTCCTTCCCCACCTAGCCGTCTTTCCCCCTTTAACTCTAACCCGTTATCCCTCCGCACGCCCTCGCGTCCCAACGCGTACACAAACACGGCGGAGAACCGGTACTATGCGCAGCAGCAACGCAGGGCACGCACTTCCACGCCCCCTCTCCGGGCAGGGGGACAACAACTCGAGAGTAATCTCCGCCCGAAGCGCAAACTCCGATATGGTGGTGTGAGGGTCCGGAAAAAACTTTACGCAATTAAGCTGAATCACCCTCGCGACTCGACTGCCAGAGACAGAACAGAACATGACAATCGCGTCAACCTGGACCCCACGGAGCATTACGCACAGCCACTGACAAGGTGGGCACGGAAACTCGGTGGCTCTCGGACTTCCGATGCATTCACACCAGGCATCGCGTATCCGGTAACACTTGGGGTGATTACTCCCAAGTTGTCACCTCTGGCCGCAAAGTACTGCATCAGTGCGGTCGGAACCACAAGAGCGCATATTGTACCCAAACGCTGTGGACGAACGGAACTCAAAACCGCGCCGATCAGATCAAACAAGGCCAGCTAGAGCGAGCGTGCAATAAAACTCGAACGCTGGGCTCCCCTCGGACAAAATGTAGCTCGGGAATAATTTCTCAATGCAGTCCGTGCAACCGCCGTCCGCTATGGAAGTAGTATTGAGATACTCCCACAGGGAACCCTCACTGACGCGAGCAATCGAAAACAGTCAATCCAAGATAATGCAACGATACGCGAACAGAGGCGGCTGCGTGTGTCACATCGCCCAATAAATGAGCTGACATCTTACCCATCGGACGTGCACGGCCGGAGGCGTAGTTAGGGCGACAGAACACTCGACACTGCGGGCCTCAAAGAGGGCGGGAATATCGACGCACAATGAACACTTGCGCGGCATCAAGAGGCTGAAGGATAAACCTGCCAGCATCCGACGGCACGCTTAGCAGTGAATTAAGGCGCTCCTCGCTACAGGGGATAAACTCCTGTTATAACTAAATGCAATCAAATGCAAAGGTGCAAGCGAGCTGGAAAAGAATAACGAAAATAATCCCTGGAGAAGGAGAACAAGTGGGACAAAGGACAAACAGAAAACTCCGAACACAGCTAGGTGACTGGTGAGCGACCGAAAAAATCCTCCTGGTCCGGGTATCGAACCCGGCACCTCTCCATTACAGGTGGAGCGCTCTACCAACTGAGCTAACCAGGGGTGAGACGTCAGTAGAGCAAACGGGTTTTATCAGCTGCCACCAGTCTAACACCAACAAGGGTGAAGCTTGCAATTTTAAGGTTATAATTAAATGCAATGCAATGCAAAGGTACAAGCGAGCTGGACAAGAATGACGAAAATAATCATAAACTCCTGGTTGCCTGGGACAAAGGACTGTCAGCAAAGACAACGTCTAGGTCCGCGCTTTCTGATCAAGCAAACAATCATGTCGGATCTCGTGCGGCGTTGCTACAATGAGGATCGCCCTCAAAGGGAGTGCTGAAGCAATGCCCCAATCCAACCGGAAACAGGCCAAGAATCAGAACTCTAGCCTAAATTTAAATCAGGCCCCACGTTAGACGCCAATTATGTAGGGTTCTCGTCCGATTCCCCGGGCCCCTGTCTCCGGATGAACGTGACACAGCAAACGCATAGCTCTCGGCAGAACCGGTTTATTCCACTGACATTCTGCTGAGGGGTTTCGGGATCGCGAGAGGTGATCGAGGAAGCCTGGAAGGGGTGCGCCGCCACTGTTTTCTGCATGCCGATCGTCCCTGCGGTGCTAGCCCACACCGCATCCTGTGGACGTCGCCGTCGAGGGTCGAATCCGGGGTTCAAATCCGGACCATGTCATCGGGCCGTCGCCCGAGTTGACGTCGCGGTCGCCACCATCACGAACGTCCGTCGTGCTTTGTTTCCCGCGCAAGAATCCTTTCTCCCCATCTCCCGGCGTCCGTCGTCCCAGCTTGCCGCGCACCAGACCGGCGGGAGCCTCCTGTCTCCCTTCGTGGGCGGTCTCTCGCTGGAGCTCCCCTTAAGGGGTGTGCCGCCACTATTTGCTGCATGCCGATCGTCCCTGCGGTGCTAGCCCACAGCCCATCCTGTGGAGGTCGCCGTCGAGGGTCGAATCCGGGGTCTAAGTCCGGACCATGTCACCGTTTTCGTGGCCCGTTTTCCGCGCAACAGTCCCCTTCTAATCTCCCGTCGTCCCAGCTTTCCTCCTTCCCGCCGCCACCGCGCATTAGACAGGTGGTAGCCTCTTGTTTCCCATTGTGGGCGCGGTCTCTCGCTGGAGCTCACGTCCGGCTCTGCCGCAGTACGTGCAGGGCCTCGGGCACCAACGCTGTCCGGGAGGGAGTCCTAGGATGTCCACCGCCGACACAGACACTGTCTTCAAGATGGGTCCTGAGGGAGGAGGCACTCGGGCACCAAACTTCAAAGGCGCCGTCTTCGCCACGGAGGGGACCGAAAACGAGTCCTTAGGTGCCGGCGTCCGGTTGTCGACCAGATGGGGGCTGACAAAATCCCACACCCTTCACAACGCTGCCGCGAAGGAAAAGCTATGGACTGCCGGAACCCTCAAGATCAAGGGAAATACTTTCCTTGTAATGTACCCAAACGTGAGTGAGAAATGTTTCAAAGTTCACTTTATTCCCATTCATGCATAGGACGATGCTGTCCGAAAGACGTTCGAACAGCACGGAAAAGTGAAATCTATATCGCGAGAGAAGTGGAGGCAACCGGCCTTCGAGAATATGGAAACGACTACGAGGACAGTGCCGATGGCGCTCAAGGAAGGCGTCACCGACGATGCAATACCACATCAGGTTAACATTCTCGGAAGCAAGGTGTTGGTGTCTGTTCCAGGCCGCCCGCCTATCTGCTTACGGTGCAGAAGGGTCAGACATATGCGTAGGCAATGTCACGCCCCTTGGTGCAAAACGTGTCGCACCTTCTGCCACGAAGAGGACAACTGTGTGCAGACTTACGCGGAAAAAACTAGAAGTGCGGCTGAGCCACAGGACTGCGAAGACCGGATGGATGAAGACGAGACGGAGGAGACTACCGCCATGTCTGCGTTGGTAGGGAACGTACCGGAGCAGCTTCCCGTGATTGCTGAAGACTCAACCCCAGGGCCACAGAACAACGCCCAATTGAGAGTACACTCAACCAAGAAGTGTGCGGTAGAGGATCCGACAGAAGTGCAGGATACGGTTCAGGGACCTTCAACAAGTCAAGAACCAGAGCAGGGGCAAGATGTCTTCAAACCTACGGAACCTGACACAAATGGGAAGAGAAAGGGGCACGAAAACTCCGAGAGAGCGTGCTCGGTTGCGTCACCGGAAAGGGGTGGTCAGTGTCCAGTGGGGACAAGCGTTGGCGGAAAAGTGGTGCCAGTGAAGGTGCCCAGCCTTCCTTGGGTCCCACGGGGCTACGGAACTGGACAGCCTTGGCCTAACCTTCATGGACGACTAGGGTTTCGTTTTTGTGGTGAGCAAGTTTTGGGTTTTCTTCTCTTACCCTAATAATAGGTAAAGGCTCCAAGCGCAAACTGTCCGTAGGGACATTTAACGTGATTAGCTTGGTCTCAAGGAAGCGACGACAGTGGCTAATGGACCTAATGTTCGAAGCGCGTTTAGATATTGTCGCTGTGCAGGGAGCGAAGCTTGACACCCTTGAACAGGGACAGTCATCTAAAGAATTTTTCAAGAGCCATTTTCAGTTTTCTTTTTTTCAAGGGCAGTAGGCAAAAGCGGTGGCTGCGCAATTTTATTTTGTCGTTAACTTTTTTGTTAAGATATGTTCTGATATAGGGAACGATGACGCGGGAAGAGCAGCTTTTGTTGATTGTATCGTGGCAAACGCGATTATAAGGTTTATCTGTCTATATGGGCCTTGTGCAGCTACTGACAGGAAACATTTCTTTCAGTCTCTGGGTAGTGTCCTTAACACGTCATCACACATTGTTCTGTTTGGGGGCTTCAACTATGTCATGTGTATGAATGACAGAGTTCCAAGGCGAAGCGTTGCCGAACAAAGTGTTACTGGCCTACGGGCCATGCTCACTGAAAATAACCTGGTTGACGTTGCATACACGGTATCGCAGAACACTCTGCAGTTTACCATTGGCAGGGGCAGTCTTGTGCACGCCTACATCGAATTTATGTTTCTAATGAGTTTGATTTTACAAACTCGCGTTGTACAGCGCTGAATATGAGGAAGAGGACAAGGGACGGACAACGACGACCATGCACTAGTGGTGTACTCGTGGGGAGTAGGGGAAAAGACGGTGAAGGATGCTAGAGGTGATGTATGGAAATTTAATGAAAGTATTCTTGGGGATGAAGGTTTTGGTGGCGGACGTAAAAGAACTCTTACTATTAGCAGGAAAATATCTTAACTTCAATGCAATAGCATGGGAAGAGCTAAAAAACTAGGCAAAAGAAAATGCCCAGAGATACTGCACAGGTAAGGCCGCAGAAAAAGAGGCACAGAAGAGGCAACTTTTGGGGAGCCTTACGACACTCATCGAAGCTAATGCATCATGCCCTGAAGATTTCATAGAAGACATTAAAGTTTTGAAGAAAAATATTTGTGACGTTTTGGAGGACCGGTACAAAGTAGCCATGGCGAGGTGCCGTATGAATCTATTAGAAAGAGATGAGGAGCCCTCTAAATTCTTTCGAGCCTTTGAAAGGCAACATGTGAAGGCTAACCCCATCTCCCAGATTGCCGACAAGCGTGGGATCGTCGTAAGCACACAAGAACAAGTCGAAGCGGTATTCCGAGAGGAATACATCCGCCTGTTCGCGAGTGATGTCAGTCGAGACAAAAGTCTTATGGGAAAGCAGCTAGGCTCTGTACCAGAAATTGATCCTGAGCGGCAGAAAAACATCAATACGGAAATCACTGTGACGGGGATTCATAGGGTGATTGAAAAGATGCCGGAAAACAAGTCTACAGGGAGTGACGGAATCGGCGCTACTTTCTATCAGAAGTTTGTGAAGGAGACGGCATCACTGTTGCTAAAGGTATTCGTCGATATAAAGCGTCGGAAACTCATGCCGCCTTCAATACGACAGACTTTAACAGTTTTAATCCCAAAGCAAGGCTCTGCAGACGAAGTAGTGACTGTAAAGAGCTACAGACCAATTAGCTCTTCTACGTACTGTTTATAAAATGATGACTCGGATTCTTGCCATGCGGATAGACAGAGGACTTGCTGACATAACCGGATGCCACCAAGCTTACGCGCTGAAAGGGAGAAGCATAGCTAAGAACGTGCACGCGATGCGAATCGTCAGCGAAGCAGCCTGGGTGTTTGATATACCTTTGGCAGTATAGCAGGTGGACCTGAGTCAGACTTTTGATCGCGTAAACCATGGCTACTTACACGCCGTACTGAATTTAATGGGCCTTGGAAGGTATTTGACTGAATGGGTGGACATCTGCTACCGTGAAATTACAACGTGCCTAATTATTAACGGTCGCATGACGGAAAACATAAATGGTAACTGGTCAGTTAGGCAGGGCTGTCCGCTCTCCCCTTTGCTTTTCGCAGCGTATCTTGAACCGCGGTATAGGACCATCCTAGCTGACGAGAATATCCGGGGTCTTCATTACCCTGACAGGAACCTGAAGCTGCTGGCTTACGCGGATGATTTGATACTAATCATGTCTGAGGAAGCACAGATTCTTTCAGCTTTGGAACGACTCGAGGACTTCTGTGCCGTCTAAGGGTCAAAATTTAATAGAAGGAATTTAACGGGAACATGGCTTGGCAACTGGGCCAGCAAGCCGGTGGAAGTCTTGAATGCGAAGTGGGCGGAAACGTTGGACAGCTACCTTGGAGTACCAATATACGTAGCTGTAAGAACACCAGAGGTCTGGAAGAAGCGAATACAGTGAATGGGAACCTCGCCCCCCCCCCTCCCCCCGGTTTGGTACGTTCATGCCAACTCCGGTTCATACATGTGACATATTTTATTATATATATAGATCATTTTAATGCCAAACATGTTATTTAATCTAAGATTAAAACAAAAATGGACTGCGGTAGAAGTCAATGCATCAAATGAAGTTAAGAAACAGTAAATATTTTTTGGCTTATTGTTTCCTGTCGGTGCTTACTCTTTAAAATTTTTACCAACATGCCCCTGCCGGAATTTTTACCTTATGTTCTTTTTTGACCGTTGTGAGTTGAAGGCTTTTTGCCTTGCGTGGCTGTCTTTACTAAAAAAAATATTTTCACAGCAAACCTTTCGCATTGACACACAACGTTTTAAAAATAATTACAATAATTTATATTCCAACTTTTAGCGAACAATTTTCTCTCGCAATATTCTGCCACAAAAAGAGAGGCACAACGGCGCATGCTTTAGGGGCTCCTGCAAACACGACGGTCACTTTCCGCAATGCTTTGATAGAAAATGGCGTACCTCTACGATTCACGCGATGACCAGGGAACTCCGCGCTTGACCCTTTGTTTGGCAGTGCTCTGAGTTGCATAGTGAATTTTACAACAATGTAAAATGCGGGACTTTTTTTTTTTATTTCTCGCGGGACGCGGAAACAAGCCCTTAAAAGCGGGACAGTCCCGCAAAACGCGGGACGGGCGGTCACCCTAATTTCGCGCTGTTCCTAAGTTCCGTAGACCGACGATAACGGTGATGATGATAATTCGCGGCTATTTCTTACTATTGTTTCGTTTCGTAGCGAGCGCCACCAAGCGTCCCACGTTATCAGTCCCTACCGGCGAAGGCAATGGGCTGAGGAGCGCAACCAGCGTGCGAAAAATTTCGGAGGCCATGACCAATTATCACTGGCGCCTTGTCCGAGACTGCTTTGCGGCAGCAGGTGCTCGCGCTCGCGCTTATTTTCGCGGCCTACGCCAACACGAAGCCCTTTCGAGAAGAGCACGCCAGTGATAAGATTGACTTCGTACCTTCAGAGCCTGAGAGTCTGAGAGCGCTGCAAGCGCGTTGTCACGTAGTCTTTTTTTATTTTCATTGCGGGCGTTCTTTTTATGCTAATAAAGTAAAGCGCGCGAAGCGTATCATGTCACAAACCTTATT
>JAZHYW010016991.1:0-14503 GCA_037355805.1 Ixodes ricinus | reverse complement strand
GACGTTCAAGCCTAAAATAATTAAAACAAGAAATGAGACTCGTGGGAGCGTGTAGCATCTATTTCTGTGAACAAACCGTCTAAGCAAAAACCGGAAATTGTTTATTTTTTGATTACATATTGTTTCGCAAATAGATGCCAGGCGTCTACAGGTCATTATTTGCTTTCACGATATTAGGCTTAGCTGGACGCGTGATGATGCAAGCGTTGCGCCGGAGTCCCAGACAGCGGAAGAATACTCACGTTTACTGCGGACCAATGTTTTGTACATAAGTAGTTTTAAGAACATTAGGGCTCGTGAGAAGTTCCTTTTCAGGAAGCCTAACACGCGGTTAGCATTTTTAGTTATATATCCAGTGTGAATATTCCATGAGAGGTTGTTAGCTATATGAACACCAAGATATTTATATGAAAAAAACAGATTCCAATGCGACAGTTTTTATATGGTATGAGGAACATCAGAATCGTCAGTTACTTCAGAATAGATGACACAGTCGTCTGCGAAGATCTACCAACTAAGGATGAGATATGCGAAGGGGCGTTATTAATATATATTAAAAACAGAACAGGGCCAAGTACTGATCCTTGGGGAACACTAGAAGTTACAGGAAAGGGGTGCTAGTTAGTGCCACTAACGTGAACAAATTGAAAACGGTTATTTAAAAACGAGTTGATCCAAGTCAAAACATGAGAGTCAATGTTCAGAGTATTCAGTTTGTACAATAGGAACCCGTGTTAAACCTTGTCAAATCCTTTAGAGAATCCCAAACGATGCAGTCAACCGGAAATGAACGATCAAGGGATGAATGATGGTTATGCGTAAGTGTTCGTAGCTGGGTTTCGCACGAGAAGAGTTTTCTGAAGCCATGTTGAGCAGGAAAAACGAGTTTATCGAAACTAAGAAAATTAACGAGATGAGAATGCTCTAGAATTTTGAAAAGGACCCTTGTTACAGAAATTGGGTGAAAATTACATGAGGCTGGATTTCCCCCCCCCCCTTTTTTTGGATAGGAATCACCCCGCTTCCCCATGTTCTGGAAGGTGCCGAGCTCGAGTGATATCACGAAATAGTTTTGCTAGAGTAACAGAGGAACAGAGAGTAGTGTTTTTTTTTAACTTCGAGTTAACATTATCAATTCCACACGATGACAATAGATTAAGATTGGCTATGATATTCACAATGCCGCCACATCCTATATCAATAGAATTTACAGCACAAAGTTTGTGTTGAGGAACATGCGGATAAGAAGAATTGGTGAAATTCGAAAATGACTTTGCGAATAATTCGTTTCAGCACACATGTACACTCATTCGCCACTACGAATTCACCATCATCGTTGTTAAGCACTACGCCAGGTCTCTCAGAAGGATTTACAATCTTCTAAAAGTGTCAAGGGTTGTTGCGCAACATGGTGGGTAGGGTGCATTTGAAAAAAAAAAAACGGAGACTGGCTTTAGCAAAGATGCTTTACATATTGCTGCTGCAGAATATTATGTTGCCCAACGGTGCTGTTGGTATGGAAGCATGGATAACTTTGCTGCACGGAACATTATTTTCTTTCTATTTGGGAGTCTCCTTAGCGTCTTGTGGAACAATGGCAGTGAGTGTAGTTACGTATTGTCCATACAGAAAGAAAAGTATTCGTAAGGGAAGCAATTTTGTAAAACAATTACACCCAGTTAGCTTCAACAGAACTCTCGGAAGTATTACACAGATAGTCACTTAAAGGAATGACTCAATTCAAGATTAACGGCTCCAAAATTAGCTGTAGCATAGTCAAATTTCCGTTTGATTTGCACTGAAGAGCGACACTCTGGAACATAAAAAACAAAATAGAGCAGTGAATGATCAGTGAGACCAGGCAGGTACGTGAGAGACGATATAAGCTCGCGTGACATCGTCAGTACTAGGCCGAGCACCGTGGAAGATGAATTAGTAATGCGTGTGGGCTGCGTAACAACCTGAGTGAAGTTAGAATGCGCGCACAAATTCAATAAAGTAATTAGAATCCGCGGAAAACGTACATAAACAAGGATCTTTGTTTGACCAGTAAAGCTTGTTTCATTAAAGTCACCTAACAGTAAAACCGGAACGTCATGGGAAACGGACTGTGACTGCACTACGACGTCATGAAGGTCAGAAGGAAATTAAGAACGTTTTGAAGGAGGACGATAGCAAACACCCAAAATATATTTGCAATGATTGAAATAAATGCAAACCCACACTATCTCCGATTCTGTGACAACGTTTAAAAAAGGAAAGATAAAATATGATAGGCCACAGCGAACATAACACCGTCGCCAGTTTTATTATCTGTATCTTGCCGGTAAATTTAAATTTATTTTGCCAGTGCGAAATTTCACCTCTGCAAATCCTCCTCGTCAACTACGTTTCAGTCAAAACAACGATGCTAGCATTTGACCAGTCAATGTTTGAACAAAGTGTCGTCCCGTTTATTGATAACACTCCTAATGTCTTGTAGTAAAGTGGTAATTTGAGCTAGTTGGTACATCAATAATACTGTCCTTTTCTTTTCCGCCGACGTTTTGTGTGCTGTTTAATATTAGTACTCTTAATGTTTGTGAAAATAATCGACAGTTGAGCAGGTGACGATGCCTGAATAGGGCTACATGCCCTCGCAACTTGCTACAACGTAGATGCTGCGAGACTGCCGTTCGCGATTTGGTCACTACTAATGATAGAGGGGGCAGGCACACCGCCGTTGTGCGGGTCTGCTTGTCGGACGCTATCAGTAAGAGAACTATGAAGGTAGCATGTTTGGCCAATAAAAAAATTTGTTGTACCGGAGTTTGAAAGTTGCGTTTTTAGATGTCCCGAAGTGAAGAGGTTTCTTTCTTGCCTGTCATGTCTCTAGACAGAAATCCTCGAACACTGTAGTTCCAGCGTTTTTCAGCGTTGAGCGGAACGATAAAACATTGTCCTTTATTTTATACGACGCGAACTTCATAATAACAGGTCTGCATCGGGTGTCTGAAAAATTTCCTCAAATATGTGCGCGATCGATGCTCTCGTGGTTTATGTGGGGGTCAACTGAGCGGGATAGTATTTCAATAATTTTCTTTCCTCTATGTTCCCACGTTTCCGACCTTGAATCCCCCGGTACCCCGTGAAAAGTTAGGTTCTCGCGCCTCAACCTACCTTCCAAGTCTTCTAAGCGACTTTGCAAAGCCGCATTGTCTTCTTACACATTTGAAAGTAAACATTCGAGAGAAATCTCTCGGGTTGGTAAACACAATAATTAAAGTTAGGCAACCAACCAAGTCCTAAACATGTAGGAACCCTACGTTTCGAACCTAGTTGGCTCTTCGTCAGGGGTGACTGTGGCGGTTGGGGAGCGGCTTTTTATTGTCTTTTCTTTCAGGGATGTGGCACTCTTCTCGATCTTCCTTTTTGTGAATATGGCACAGCCCGTTTACATACACTGTTAATAAAGCGCCAAGGCACTTAGTTATGCTTCCTGGCGTCGTTTGAATGTGCCAGGACTCGATGAAAAGCCTATGTCGGTTCTTAGTCTCTGCGTCGATAATGCTGGTGTTGTCGAAATCAATCCGGTGGTCTTTGACTTCGCAGTGCTCAGCCACTGCGCTGCGCTCATGGTCGAGCTTCCGAACGTCCTTTTTTGTTGGCGTATTTTTTTATTAAAGTTCTTTGTCTCGCCAATGCAAGTGGCTGGAGAATCTGCACAAAGGATCCTATAAACCCCGCCCTCCGTTTTTTTTTTTTTTGGAAGGCGATCTTTGGGCGGGGCATGAGTAACTTAAGCGAGGACATCGGCCTATGGCACGCGGATTCCAAAGAAGAGAACGGCGTGGTCCACTGACTTCTTCGACAATCCGAGCGGGTGGTACATCGCACAGCCTGGGAACCTGCGATTTAGCTCAACAAGGAGGCCCACCGCCGACTGGTAAAATGGAGTTGTGGACTAGGAACTTGGATAGAGGTTTCCCAAGGTTTTTGGAACAAGCGTGCAGTGTAAAAGCCTAAACAAATAAAGAGCGGGGAACGCGCAAGGTGCTCTACGTTCTCTAGTACAACCAAGATGGTGCGAAGAGCCAAAAGAGGGACATGGTGCCAATACACGGCATACTTCTGCCACCAAGGGACGTATGTAAGCGAAGCACTGACCTGGGGAAAAGCTCGGTGCCCCTGCTCTAATAAAAGCTGAAAGAGATAAGATAACGCCCGCTGGACGAAGGGAGGGGGAAAGGGGGGGAGGTGTAATGGCGACGTGAGCAGCGTAAAAAAGTTGGCCGCAGGAAACTGCTTTAACCAAGTACGCTCGGTCTCGAATGGTCAATGTAAATGCTTCTGGAAACCGATGAGCTCTCACGTGAGGCCAGATATCTTAGTCTCCCACGTAAGGGGGACATACCTCGGTAGTTGAAGACAACGCCATTGACGGCGAGGTCGGTGATGACCGGAACGTCATTTGGCAAGCTCAAGGGAGACACACCTTGGAATAAAAGAGCCTGACTCTTGGAGAGGTTTAAGCACGCACCAGAGGGGATACCATACTCTGAGAAGAGCTTCATAGTGGCTTCAAAGCTCCCAGAATCTCGGACAAACAAGCATACATCGTCAGAGTAGGTAGTAACCACAACAGACCCTCGGCCGTGTAAAAGGAAGCCGCGAATCTCCGCGCTCGAGGTCAGACGTCAACGTCGGGGCCTAGGCTCAGAGTATATAGCAGAGGGGACAACGGGCAGTCCTGCCGTACTCCCCGAGTGACGGGGAAGGGTGCAAGCAGCCACCCATTGATCAAGTCTGGACAAGTCGCTGTACAAGGATCAAAGCAGGGCAATGAGCGCCTCAGGAAAACCAAACGCGCCTAAAAACTTCGAATAAAAAGCAATGCTCGAAGCGACCAAAGCCTTTCATCTGGTCAATCGAGAAGAAGGTTCGTGACAAGTTAGTGAAATGTGCATAGGTTAGAAAGTCTCGAGTAAGAGACAAAGTGGAGAAGATGTTTCTTTCAAGCACAGAGCATGTTTGCACTAGGCTCACCATGGGGAGGCAGGACTGGTTGTAGACACAAGAAAAACAGAGATGCCACGAGCTTGTAGTACACGTTCTGGAGCGTGATACGCCATGCCACAGAGTCAGGCGGGGACCCATCATTGCGCAGAAAAACCATCCGACTGCACCACAAGCTAGAAGGAACCTCCGCCATCTTCAGGAAGTGATTGACTAGCTAGATAAGAGAGTCTACTGGGATGTCTGAAAAGGTAATATAATATTCTGCAGGCAAACCGTCAAGCACAGGAGCAGACCCGACTTTTATTGCACAAAGGAGATCAAATAGCTCGTCGCTGGTGGTGAAGCGCACTTGGGAAGAACTTAAAATGTATGGCATGACGGAGGGTCAGCACAGATTAGGTGAACCTGCTCGGCTAAATTTGGGATGGGCACAGCAGGGCCAGAGCGACAAAGGGACGTAAACAATCAGCTTCGTGTGGCACGGAGGCAGCGGATCACCTCCGGGTTGTCGAGCAATTGGCCACGTAGTTGCTGCGCCCCAGCAGCACCGAGGGCCGCGTAAGGAAGACGCTGGTGGCGGTCACGTAGGACCGCCAAGTACGCCGACATCAGGCACTCGCGCATTCCGCCACGCTGCACGATACGTATGCGGCTCGCCGTCTCGTTGAGGGCCTCCGTCACCCGACGCCGAAGCATCTTCCCAGCGGTCATCACGTAAAACCGGCAGTCCGACTTGACTATCTCTCACCGAGCGGGAAATATCGGGGTCAACGAGAACGACTTGTGAATAGACTGGCGCATGCTAGAATGGACCATCTCGTCTCGCAACAGCGCGGTGTTCAGGCGCCACGTGTCGTCCGGGTTAGTGTAAGAAACTTGTAGCGTCAGATACGACAGACACCGGGTAGTGGACTGAAAAATAGCTGGCGTCGCAGGGAAAAAGAAGGAACGGCGCAACGAATCAGGCGCGCAACGACGCAAGGTGGAACGTAGACGCGGTCGAATTGGCTCGACGAGAGCCCACACGACCACGTGGGAGCATACAAGATGCCATGCAACTCGACCCAAGCGTCACGAAGTGATGGATTCCGATCAGCCGACCTAGTTCTGCGGCTTTCCTGGCGGAACGCCCACAGCCAAGGCGGCGGACATGATGGGAAGAGTGTGAAACACAAATAAAATTCCCACAGAGTAGAAAAAACCCTCATCAAGTGCATACTGCATAAGGCTGCTGAAAAAACTGCAAGACGTCGTTTGGCCTGCAGGTGCGTACACGATAATGGCCCGCAATTCGGCGTTTCCGGCGAAAAAGTTGAAAACGAGGATGCGACCATCTGGGTCACAACCCGAGAAAGCTCCCTCAAAAGAAGTCGTCTGAAATATCATCACGCCGACAGCGTACGAGCATGACCAAGTCTTTTTTTTAAGTGTGTGAAAAGATAGAACCTTTCTTGTATGTTTTTATATGTAATGGGCATTGCTACTTACAAGTGCAGCAATGCGTAGGCTTCGGCCGTAATTGGACATTAAAAATAAATCAATACAAATGCAAATAACGCGGTAGCCGTGGAGTGTGATGAAGTTTGGGATAGGCTTCGGCATTTTCAGCGTCACCACCCTTACACCGGTATTGATGCCGGGGCGGTCTCGGAAGGTCACTTCGCTGATCGCCTTCACCTTTCCGTACGGGCTGAGAGCACGAACTAAGGCCCTTTCCGACACGTAGGGTGGCACGCGATATACAGAGACGTGCATGACGTGGACACCGTCCGGTTCCAACGGCACGGCCACGTCACCAAGCACAAGGGAGCCTTGTGCTACCAGGAGGTTGGCCACAGCAATGCTGCTTACGACCGCCACATACCAAACACCACCTTGATGGTGGAAGTGCCGAAGGCCACTAGGGCCAGCGGCCGCTCGGAAAGCGTCCACGATTTCGTCAACTGCCCTGTAGGCAGAAACACTCAACATAAAATACTGCGCCTTCGACGGCGTGGTCGAGGACGCCACGGCGCAATCAAAACCCCCGAGGCCAGTCAAAACTCGTTGCCCAGAAGAGGAAGGCAGGCGGAGGTGCTTTCAAAATGAATGAACAAAGCCCAACCTAACGCTGCTGCTTGAAACGTCAATGGGACATCTAACCACCAATTCACCAGGCGAACACCACAACAACCAAGAAGCGCAAGATCTGGTCCAAATGTTTGAATATTCTTGTAAAACCAACTGTTTCCTTTAAGACATTAAATCGTACAGCCTAAGGCCCTTGCTAAATCTCTCATTTTGTTTTCTGTGTAGCATTTTTGTTTTCTAGCACTAGTGACGTGAGCAAGCACGAGAGGCTCGCAAGAACGGAGCTACTAGAAGTCGCGTGGGGCTCAAGCAGTGGTCCATGTTTATAAACAGTAAAACGGTTTGTACTCGTTGTCAGATTCATTAAAACTCAGTTTTACATCAGCGCCGTGTTTGTCTTCCGTTTTCTGCTTTTTCCGTGTCCCTGCGCGGTTGGTTACCCTTACTTAAAAAGAACTAGTGCGCAAAAATGTATGAAATATACGGGAATTCCGATTGTACCTCACCTAACTGATTTATAGCGCCAGTGTGTTCTCTCGTAGCAAAGGATAACAAGATGATGTTAAGAACTCGGTCGGAAGCTGTCGCGAGTGTATGAACGAGCCCCACCAAAACAATACGCACGATTTTCCTCCAGTAAATATCATTCGCGTGTGCACAGCAAAGAACGACTCTTACGTCTTTTTAAACTTGCGCTATTTCTTGTTGATTACTTGTACACGTGTTTCAGCCTCTACTATTGCGATTTGTGCACATCGATGACGTTCTAAGCCAAAAGCAACCTCTGGAGACAGGAGGGCTTCGCTTTACTTACTAGGTGTTGTAGTTGTCGCTGCTGTTGTAGACGTCGCCGTTGTTGTTGGCTTTGTAGTCGGTGTTGTTGTCGGCTCAGTAGTCGGCTTTGGATGCTTCGTTGTGATTGTACTCCAGGTTGTTGTTGTGATTGACGTTGTCTCTGCCTCTGTATTCGGCACTGAAGTCATTCTAGTTGTTGCTCTCCATTGTGTTGTAGCTATTGTTTCTTTGGTACTCGGCTTTGTAGTCGGCTTCGGAGTCGTTGTTGTAGTTATTGTTGCTCCTGTTATTGTAGCCTTTGCCTGTGTCGTTGCCCTTGGGGTAGGCATCGTAGTCGGCATTAAAGTGGTTGTTGTAGATGTATCGCTCCATGTTGATGGTGCTTTTGCCAGTGTTGTTGGCTTTCCAGGCTGTTTTGTAGTCGTTGTTGTGAATGTTGCTCTCAGTGTAATTGTTATCTCTGAAACCGTTCCTCTTGCTGTTGAATGGCTCGGCATCGCTGTCATAATCGCCGCGCTGGCTGTTGGGGCAACGATGCCTGTCGTTGCTGGGGCCACCGTTATCGTTTTCGCTGCGGTTCCGCTTGGCAATACCCGCGGAGATGTGAAGTCAAGGTCATGTGCACCTATCATGCAACAGGCAGAAGAAAAATCGTTAGGAGCAATTTATGACACCCCAATCAACGGGGATCTGTGCTCTAGTGTGAGAACACATCGCAGCTCAGAACTCGTGGAGCGAAAGCTTCGGTTCTAGAACCCAAGGATCCTAAGTTCAATTAAGAGGATATCGCAGCTCTCCAGGCCCTACATAAGTATTTTTAATGACTACTTTTCTGGTTCGACTGCTCAGTAACCATCGAACGAATAGACTTCGAAATGGTTTTATTAAAAAAGTTGTTAAAGAAACATTTTGCAGCGCGGCCGCACATTTCTAGATTTTAGGGCTGGAGCTTTCTAACGGGAGCTTGAACTCCTTATACAAACTAATCTAAACTAAACCTATACAATAAACTAAACTACACTAAACTAAAGTAAACTAAAATAAACTAAATTCCAGCTGCCCTATTTTTTAACTTGCCATACATAAGCAGTTCTGAAGAACACAGAGGCACAAATAAATTTTCTGACGAAGTGTTGTAGAAGTCTCCAACAAGATCTTGGTTCCATGTATTTTAATAGAAAAATAGGAGTATCAAGACTGCATTTCGGTGAACGCCTGATAATTGCCTTTTCTGGAGGATTTTACTATATATCCCGTGGTGCCATCTGTGAACAACCTTTCGTTTTTATTTCACAATCGCGGCGATCTGGTATTAGTGCATGGCGACGGACTACTTGCATGACCGCGTTTGTTTTGCACGGTCGTTTTCAAGGTTTCGGGGTGCCCGCTTTGCAGATTATAGACCTTGTCATTTCAGTAGTTGCCTGACCGTCGAGTAGACGGCGCTGGCCCACTCGCCGCCATGGGGTTTCTTCGTGCCATTTTCGCTTAATTTTGTTATGCAAATTTCTTTCTTGTAGCGCACAGCTAATGAAACAATGGTACAGAGTCTGCTAAAGAACCACAAAGTGGTTTCAGCCTAAAAATAGGCTAGCACTTATACGACCGCCAGATGCGTCTGATTGCGTCCATTGTTAATTTCGGTCAGGTTCGGCGGTGAAACAACTGCGCTATTGCACAGGAGGAGTACCATAGCCTACGGCCGTACACGCCGACAGTAGTTTCCAGAAAAAATGATAAATAAAGAGCAGGACAAGCTCCACGTCCAGCACGCGCTTCTTGTCTGCCGCCGGGCTTTGGTTCCGCGTGCACCGAGTGGTCAGGAAGGGCTCGCGCTCAGGTCAGATATTCGACTCCTCCTCTAAAGGCTGGTTCACACATTGGCGTCGGTTGCGCTCGCATGCAACCGAAATGACCGCAACGGCAGAGTCACCATGACAAGAGTTCGCCGTACACAGCGTGGCAAGCGATGCACGGGGTAGCTCGCGAAGTCATCCATATGAGTCAAGGTTGTTCCGGTGGTTTGGTCGCTTCTGTCGTTTTGGTTGCATGCGAACGCAACCGTTGCAAATGTGTGAAACATCCTTTAAACTAGGAGTCTTAGTACATACTTTCCAAAGGCCCGCTACCGCTAAAGGCGCGCGCTTCGGATCATGCATCGAAGTGCGCGAGCTCCCGTTGCAAATAGAGTGGCCTGAAACCACGATCTACTAAAACCCTCTGTTGCAACGGGCTATAATGCATGAGTGCTTAGTGAGGAAACAGGTCCACAGCATGATTGATAATGTGGTGAATCACGAAAAACAGATGAAGTGACAAGTTTACTGCTAAAAGTTTGGGTTTCGTACACCAACTCTTTGTGAACTTCGCAGACTGGAAAAGTCTGCGAAGTTGTGTATAATTACGTGAACAGAAAATCAAAAATTAAGCGTTAATCTCTTAGCCTGTTTTAATTTAATAAATTAAGTTTCCTACAAATATTTCAATAGACCAACAAGGCCGACTAGAAATTTGATTTAACTAAGTACTCATTAACAGGATTTCACAGTATTGGCCTTTTTAAATAGACTATTTGTTATATAGACCTTTGCTTAAGACGTTCTCAAAGTATGATATATAAGTGGCAGGCCCCTTAAATGAAGTTTGACATTCATCTTCCGTAAAATTTGCGAGATGAAATGAAAGGGAGCAAAAGAAGTGATCTCCGATAAGCTTGGCTGAAGTCGAGCGCCAGGCACCACACCATAAACCTGTGTAGAAAGCTCTTGCTGGTTTGGAGCGACGCGCTTTGTAGATTTCGGCGTCGCCAGCAACTAAAAGCGAAAACCTATTCGCCGTCGGCAACGATGCACTCAGGCGATTTTATTGCAGACGTTTTCTTTTCAGCGCCACCTAATGTGGCATTCTCAAGATTTCTGTGACAGTTTGTTTCGCGGGAAGTCCCAACCTTTGTGTCGAAAAGAATTGAATTGAATTGAACTGGTAATCTGAAGAAAATTATTTAAGCAATTAAATGACTGCAGACATGGCACTAATTAAGTACCGTATGCAGTTTCTGGGAATTCATAAATAAACCGATCAAGCGTGTGTTTATATCGCAAAAACGATTAAGAACATCAAACAGGTGTAGGTGTGATATTCTAAACGAATCACTTGGCCTGATCTTGACGTACCATTATTTCTAGCATTAGAACAACAAATTCACATTAAGCGATTATGAACTCGTCCAAGTGTTCGCCCATTAAATCAAAAGCCACTGTTTTCGATATGTTATAAATACAAAACACGATGCTCTCAGAAAACAAACGTGGTTATCTACACTGAGTATTTTGTCAGCTTCCTTGAGATCCTAAATGCGCGATCATTTTATGCTCACATAGTGCTTCCTATTGTAAATGTCCCGCCACTATTAGTGAGCAAACCTGAGTTCTCATGTGTTGCTGACCTTTGAACCCCTTGTGCTGTCTTAGAGTCATATAAGTGATCAATGTGCATGAGCGCTAACGCTGATTCATGTGCCCATACAAATTCTTCACACGTAGCCGGCACGACGACGGTAAAAATAGTCAAAATGTGTTACAAAATAACTGCAGAAGTTGTGCACACAATGATGTAATAAAATTACGTGGTAAATATAAATATCAGATGACACTTTACGGAGTAAGGTAAGAAACGTGGTGAAACGCAACGAAAAATACGAATTCATAGGCATCTGCCAAGGCGCGGAGTATCGCGGAGGGGAGAGCGGAGTGACGAGTTGAAGCAACCTAATGGCGACCGCATCACGTGATTCGAAGATGGAAGCCCCCATGCGGCGGAGGGCGAAAAGGTCTATATATTTTTTCTCTGTTTGTGTTTTAGTTTGGGATGGGGGCGGAGCTGCGAGGAAATCACGCAGTCGTCGTTCTGGCAAGCGTCGTGTGGGGGAACCTAAAATTGGCGAGGCTTTCTTCTTTTTTTTTAACCGTATCTTTTTTTTTTTTTTTTTTTTCTGGTGCTATGCTCCGTATTTTCTTCTCAGATCAGTGACTTAGCCAGGATTTTTCTTTTTTTGAGAGCGGAAGGCGTTGAGGTGGGTGTATGTTCATGACTTGGGGTGCCGGGGACGGGAAAGGGGGAAGATTGAAGTCCCATACACTCATCTTTATCGTAGTAGGTGGAATGCAAATCGAGGCTTATCTTGCTGGATTCGATTGGATCTTTCTCCTCGTTGCATCTTCCGTCTCGATGGATATTCAGGCCGCAAGCGGTCTTGCTGGGGTCGAGCGGCATCACCGACTCCCATCGATTGACACCAGCTAATGCATGGGACTCTATGGGAGCAACGGGGACAACTGTACTTTCTTACCTTTGTAGGTTGTCCTAGACGGTGAAACTTTGATCGTGTTTTCCGAGAACGACAGTTGATATTCTGGCTTGAATATGAAAAGCGGTAGAATACAAATCTTTTTTTTTTCAAATAAATATGTTGTGGTTTAGGGCTGAGGGTCGAGGATTGCGACTTTGTTGGGCGTAAACTGCGATGCGGGCCAACGAGACAAGGGTTACTGAGAGTTATGTGGAATTGTTCGTGGCCTCGAAGTGATCAGAGCTTAGCAGATGCTGAGTTAGAATGCATTTACTGGGGGCATTCGCATCATTTCAAGCGATTTTACAGAGCACTTCAGGGTCAAGCTTTTGCTTTGAAGTACAGTGAAGGCATCTATGACGAACTAAAACTCGGAGCGTGTCGTTAATTTGTTGAAAGTGGCATTTATTTAGACATTGAAGCAAGCGACGCCGGCACAGTCGGTGGTGCCCGGCACATATGATTTTTTAAATCGGCGTTCGAAAGCTTTACAAATATAGAATTGATCTTCAAACACGCGATATAATTATCGCAGCCAATTATAAAATACCCGCCTCCGAGCACCGCGTAGAAGCTTCGATACCCCTACTTTTGTGTGCCTCTCCCACAGATTTGCGTGTATTTCCTGGTGTCAAGCAATGGCCGTCGGTGGTTGCACCGGCTGGCTCCCGATCCCCGATTCAGCCTACTACAATAGATATCTAGAAGGGGGCGTCACCACTGATATCTACTATAGGGGAATGGATGGCGCATTGAGCAGACATGTTTGAAGCCACCGAAGTAAGCGGCTTGTCCTGGAAGTGAACGCTTGACAGGCTTTTCGAACTCTTCGGAGTGCTGGTTCGAACAGCGTTCAGGGCGCTGTTCTTTCTTCCCTTGTCATCCCAAGAGAGCCTGCTTGTTGCTGAGTAACAGTGCATGAGGACCCGAGAACTCTCCTGGGAAGCCATTCGATGTGAAAATTATGAAATTCTACCCTGTGTCCCAAGTAGTGGCCAGGCTCTTTAAATCGACCGCGAAATTCGGTTTCTTAAACTATCGCGCTACGAGTTTGTGCAGCGTTCTCCACAGATGGTAATTTTTTGTTTTTTTGTAAAATTTGCATAGAGCGAATTTACCCGAGGAAAAAGTAAAGAAAGAAAAAAGGCTTAGCTCCTATCGAAACGCAGAGAAGCCGAAGGTCTTCAAACAATACCGATCCGTTTCGCATGGGAGACAAGAGATGGCGCAAGCGGTGGTGACGCCAACTGCCGCCAACGAACGATCATACGGCGCCGAGAGCCGGCGTCATTAGCAGACGATTTTTTCGACTCAAAAGCGGCGCGCGTTCCGCAGGCGGCCACAGTCGCAGAAACAAAAACAGACCCGGTAATAACAAGGAACTGCAAAGCAGACAAGAAAAGTACCACAAGAAAAACAGTCAAAATAACCCGACAAACCAGTTTTTTAATCGGTTATGTGTCCATTCAATGTGTTTCATTAGTGAGGGTGATAAAATAATGCATTGGCAACTGATATGAAAAAAGGAATGTCCAGCTTCTCGAAGACCTTTACTACTTCCCCTTATCTGGAAAATCTAGCCCCATGTAGCTGCATTTTAGATTAGTTATACGTTATTAAGTCGTACCTGTTTCAAAAGCCAGAAGCAAGGCTTCTTCCTTCGTCTTATCAATCTTGTGCGCAGCAAGGACGAGGACAAAAGAAGAGAACAGGACACAACAAGGCACAACTTACAACTGAATTTTATTGAATACGTGTTCCGGTAATATGTAGTCTCAACCATCGTCACAACGACAACACACAAAACGGCAAAGGCAAAAGAAAAAACGACCATCACAAAGAATAATTTGAAAATAACACTATCTCGTTCTCAGAAAAAACAATTCCTTCTCCGATAATGCAATCGACGGCATACAACACACGTGCCTCCCAAATAATCAATGAGCTCGGCTTCTACGATTTCGCGTGTTAACGTTGACTCGTTGACGTTGACCGAGCTCATTGATATTACCGGAACACGTATTCAATAAAATTCAGTTGTAAGTTGCGCCTTGTTGTGTCTGTTCTCTTCTTTGTCCTCGTCCTTGCTGCGCACAAGATTGTATAAGATGTCAAACCAACTCGCCCAAACAACCACTCTTCTTCTTCCTTCGACAACCCAATTCTGCAGGGACAAGTCCGCGTGACGTATGAACACTGGGCAAAACTTTTTTAATTCTTGGGGTGGCAACAGATTTAGTGGTATTGATTAACCTCCCTCTCCCCTATTTCTATCTGAATTAGTACTACACT
>JAZHYW010016990.1:0-11687 GCA_037355805.1 Ixodes ricinus | reverse complement strand
TACGTATTGCTAAAGGCAATGAAATGAAGCAACAAAACCACGGCAAGTCAAAATTAAACGTCCGCAAAAGTAAAGTCCGAAGTGTACGGACGGGTTTCACTTAAATTTGGTGTCGAAGGGGATCGTCGGGCACTCGGCGGTGGTGAGCTGGCAGGAATACGGCGGCGTTGACGACGAAGAAGACTCAGAAGATATCACGTTGCCGGGCCGCCATTCCCGCCGACTTCACCCCGCAACCACGAACGTCTTGCTCCTTGAAGACCCAAGAAGCTTTCGCCCGAAACTATCCGCTCCCCACGAAAACCGTCCCCCTCCACTGCGACGTATTTCCCGCCTTTGTCGGCGCCGAAGGTAACCCCGAGGGGAAAAAGAAGAAGAAACAAACAAAACCGGCTTTGGTCCTCCCGTTTGTGGTCGCCGCAGCGCGAGGCGGCTCACCGAAAAGGCAAATTGGCGAAGGGGCACGGCGAGCAGCACAAAAACACAAAGAAAAAGATCGCGGGAGAGTCGGCCAGCGCCAGAGTTTGTGACAGAGGGTGACAAGAGATAGAGCAGCCTTCATGGCTGATACACTGGCAGAACGTTCATAATTAGGTAGGACAAATCGGGCGGCACGATTTTGAATAGATTCTAAGATGTTAGTGAGGTAGAGTTGATGAGGAGACCAAATGGAAGCAGCATATTCAATGTTTAGACGGACAAATGTCTCGTAAGCCAGCTGTCGTAGGGCCGGAGGGGCAGAGTGCAGGCATCGTCTGTATAGCCAAGGGTTCTAGAAGCTTGAGCATATATAGTGTTAATGTGTAGAGACCATGACATATTAGGAGAAAATGAACACCAAGATACTTGTATGATTTTACACACTCGATTAGTTCAGTGCCTAGAGAATACTGGAAGAGAGATGGGGAGTTCTTCCGGGAGAAACAGACAAATTTACACTTAGAGTGGTTTAGTAACATAAGCCATTGATCACACCATTTGGTTATGCTTTCGAGGTCATTCTGAAGGAGAAGATGATCGCCAGTACAGTTTATTTGGCGATATATTACACAATCTTCGGCGAATAGACGTATATTACAGGTGATTGAATTTGGAAGGTCGTTAATAAAGATCAAGAAAAGGAGGGGACCTATTACACTGCCTTGTGGGACACCTGACAAGACACTGGTAACGTTAGATTCTAAGGAGTTTACAACCGTGTATTGGACCTCTGGATGAAAAGAATGAAGAGCTGGTCATCGAAATGTTAAAATTCGTTTTTTCTTATTATATTTTAGACATAAGTTGTTATAGCCTATACATACAGTAAGCATCACCCCCTAAAACATTGCTACTTCAGTTACGTGTAACCTCGACGATATGTTATCCACTCACTTTTGTTTCTTCCTTAAATGTAAAGAACGTTATTAAACTCGTGTCAAACTGCACCTCCACACCATCTTTATCTGGTGAGCTTTCCTACTGGCTTATTTAAGAAAAAAAAAAGTTATGATCAAATTTTGCCTTAAAAGACCCTTTTCAAAAGTCAGAGTCACCTTGTGGTAGTGTCCAAATCTCCACTCTAATCGAGATGATATCAGATCATGCTCGGCTAAGCCAAGCACCCCCGATTTCGTGAATCGAAGGTAACGTAAAAGTACCAACATCTTTTCCCCCTCCTGCTCTATGCTTTCGAAGACGTTTGCTTTTCTGGTGCGGAGAAGTTGTGTAGCGCCGCCATGAGAGCCTCGGGTTCGGCCCTGCACAGGGTGGGTAGACTGACTTCCGGAAAGGATCTATTAATTTAGAAATAGATGAGCATTTGTTTGGAGTGCTTCTGTTCAAGACTAAGAAATTCGGACCCCAGATTACTTGGTTTCAGGTCTGAGGCATGCAGTTGAGTTGACGGAACCGCGCGCACTCATGCCAAAGCGCCATTATAAGATTTCTGCAGGCACAGAGTTGCGCGTCGGCCATTGTGCACACAACTGTCTGCCGTGTTATAGATTTTCTTAAAGGTGGAAACAAACAAGCCACGAAATAATATAAAAGACTTTGGAGACGGAGGCTCATATCCGGATCAGAGAGGGAACATCGAGCAACATGAGGGGTGTAGTCCTCGTAATAATATTCTGTCTTTTATACTGCGCCACTGGGTTTGCCATTTTCGGCTTTGACTTTAAACGACGTAAGTCGATTGTTTCATATAGCCGAACAGGTGTAAATATTTCGAAAGCATTATTAATTTGACTCCTTTGCCGTCTTGTTTCTTGTCGATGGAGTTTGATTAGGTCTATTCCGAAAAGTAAACAATAAGAATGGTTGCAGTATGCTAAACAACCGTTGCGTTGCACAAAAAAAAAGGTTTATATCTTAGTTATTTGTCTCTGCCAAAGGGCACATTCGGGGTAAGAAATAACGTTCGGTATAATTAGTAGAGATTTTTGTTTCCAATAAATTACCTTGAATTCGTCATTTATAGGTGGGGTTTTATTTAAATATTTTATTGACATTATTAAGAAACTTCTAATCAATACACTACGACAATTATGTGATCAACGCACACAAGCCCGGGTTGCCAAACATCAACTGTACGCTTCAGAATTTCATAAGGAAACGTCATACATTGAGAAGATACAGCAGCTTCCCCCCTGGAGTTTCTCCTGCCTTACCACCAATAAGACCTCCCGCCGCAAGGCACGTCAAAATCCCAAGGCCCATAATCCAAACCCTTCTTCTCCGGATCACTGTATCCTGTACACGGACGCTGCATGTACGCAAAACGGAGGAGCTACTGCATTCGTCAGTCGCACTCATCCCCACCTTGACGACCAGAAGAAGTTTGCTACATCGGACGCATCTCCTTTGCTGCTTGAGCTACAAGCCATCTATGAAGCCCTTCTCGCAGCCTCCAAAGATCACTCCATTGCTCAAGTGACCATCTTCACTGACTCCGCTCAGGCCATTAGGCACCTGAAACAGACCAAACAAGCCATGAACATTATTCAAAAGATCCATCGTTTACGACACCATTTCGCGGGCATGGTCGTCATCGACTGGGTGCAGGGCCACGGCCCTGCAGAGGGCAACATAGCGGCTCATGAGGCGGCCAAACGGGCAGCCCAATCAGAGGACCTGCAGAGCCACACCCTCCCCATGGACCTCGTGGCGACACTTCTGGCCACTAAGACCAGGATCCGGGCAAGCACGCGAGCTCTCATACCACCGTGCACCGCCCGGGTTCCCCCTGGTCTGTCCCGGCTCCAGGAGGTGTTGCTCCGGCGCATTCGCACTGGATGCGCTATCACACCGGCAGTCCTCTCATCCTGGCGAGGGGACCACAGCCGCATCCCTCCCGCCTGCCCCCACTGCCCCGCTCCGGCGGACCAGGTGGATGTTCGCCATCTCATCTGGACCTGCCCGGGGATACGGGCGGATCGGGAGCACTACGTCCTCCAGGCGGGGATACGGTGGGACGATCCGGAGGCCTACAAGACCTGGACGACCAACAACGCCTGCGCCCGAAGCCTTCTAGACTTCGTCCATACCGCCGGCCTCCCCGCTTTCCTTTAATCCCTTTCTCACTTAGGCCTGCGGGCCTTTCCTCTGGGCAATAGACAACAACAACAACTCAACCATTTCGTCGTTTACCCTGAGACTGGGGGTTTTTAGAAGAGCAAAAGTGACAGAAAAACAACTCCTTTCAGAATTATGTCTTTAAAAACAAATCTCAACAAAAAATAAACTTAATTTAGACGCGTTTCTAGGTTTCGGAATTTTCCACGACAAACACGCTTCTGCATGGTAGTATATATCTTAGTCACATATATGTTGCACTACAAAATATTCATACATATTGCGAGCTAAAAGCTTCGTGTAAGGCCCGTCAAAATATTAGGCGCTCGGCACTGGAAAGTCTAGTTATTTTTCGTTAAGTTCTTAATTCACTTTTTGTTAACGTTTCTCCAATTGAAAAGCACGTCGAAAAAGTCAAGGTACGCACCAGATCTTGTCACCCGCCATGCGCTTTCACTGCATACTTCGTTATTAGGTAAAAAGTGACTGCTAATGTCTTTTTTATGTCTCATCCCTCTCAGGTCATAAAGAAAGAAGGTTTCTAGAACTCACACCAAAGTTGCAATCCTTAGAAGGTACCTAGCCCTGGCAGGAATTCCATTTGGAAAGGGCTTCCAAAGTCAATTCCTCGTTTGTGCTCTGACGTGAATAACACGAATTTAACGAGATTGGAGGAGTGGCGTCATATGTATGCAGTTCATTACAATAAGAAAAACCCACTATAAACAGCAACTTCCTCAGTTCCGAAAATTTCTAGAGAATGAGTCATTTGACATTAAAAAGCACTAATAGAAGGCACTTCGTCATGTGCTTCGCGGAAAATAGGATATATCCTGCGATGTCTTCCTTTAAACATGAGCGAAAATCGAAGCCATAATTTCGGCTTGAATTGGGCAACATTGGACTTAGGCCGCCAAAAAGTTTTAAAATACGGCTATAACGTGGTACCAGAAGTCACGTGATCCTCTGCGAAACGACGGGCGGCATAGGGGTGGGCGTGTGCCAGACGCGAGTGTCATCTGCACAGTACTCTTCAACACGTTTTGGTATCTACGAAATTCGACGACTCCTTCACAAGTGCGGCATCCGTCTGCGCAGGTGGTGTGAACGAAACTCCGAAAGACACTGATCACAATCGTGCGAGACGACGAAAGCGATTGTGACGAGCGGGATGGTACGACGGCTCCCAAGAGGCGCTCTCCGCAGGCGAATCACGTGGACACCGCTGAGCGCAGAGACGGAACATCGCGAACGTCACCAGTTCCGCATGTCCGGGGAAGTGAAAACAAACAAAAAGGGGCAATGGCGATGACGTTGAGCTCAATTTTGGCAACGCCTTTGCCTTGACTGCGCTGTCTGTTCCGCCTCAATTTGCCTTTCAGAGTCAGCCGATTTCGGCAACTTGGCGCGTTGCAAAGTTGGCCGGACCGTTTAAGAACAATTTAGACAGAACTCATCATATTTGACGTGTGTGATACTGAAGAGGACTGCATTGTAATTTTTAAAAACAAATATAAAGCGAAGCTGCCCTTTGATGAAGTGCTACCATGTCCACGTTTCTGACACCCAAACGGTGACAATGCTTGCGGGATTTCTTCCTTTCAATGCTTTGGGGAAGAAGTCCGCAGAGTCGTTCGACAATTAAACAAACTGCATTTGTAGCCTTCTCTCTTTGACCCTTTCTCTCAGGAATAACTGCTTGAGGTCAATGCGCTTGCTCCATTCGTCCCAGCGCTGCCGCCATTCCATTGCCATTCCATTCCGGGGTCGCGAGAATGCGGAATGATACCAAAATCATTCCAATTCCAGACTGGCAACTCCGCAACACTGGGTTCGCGCATACCAGGGTAATGATGCCCCTTTTACATGTGCCATGCAGAACGTCTCCATATCATCAGCGGGATAAGCATTATGGTCAAAAGACAGCTTGCTATTCACCTTTCTTCTCAGTCGTATGGAAAGAATGCGACAGGCTTCTCCCAAATCATATGTAAAACATTCTTGAATCAAACAGCTCTAGAGCTGGTCAATTTCATTCACGTCATATGCGAAGATCAAGTAGACAACGTAGAATCCCACGATGAGTTTCTTCTTCTTGCTGACATACACACAGGAGACTGATTTTGATCTTGCCATCCCGTCCTACTTCAGCAGTGTATCTAAAGTGAGTGTACACTCCCTTCCAGACTGTCCTAGCCGGTACAGTCTCCTCTTGAAAAGGCAGACTTCATCCTTGTCACAGCCACCAAGAGGTTGCAGTTGTTCCATGTAGACGATTTGTTTCAGAGGACCATTTTAGCATGCTTCCATGATGTGAACCTGGCGGATCTTCCGATGCAATGGAGAACAGCTCTCGATGGATTTCAGCTACACTACAGGAGGGAAGGCCTCCTTGTACTCGGTTTCGTTCAGTTGCGAGTATCCTCATGCTACCTGCCGTGCCTTGTACCGCTTTAAGTCACCGTTTTCATCATAATTGTTGGGGAACACCGACTTGCTTTTCACGACGTGTCTATATTTTGGTCGTGGCCCTTGCTCCCATGTTTCTGATGCCTCCAGGCTGTCCACTTCAAACTGTATAGCTGCTTTCCAATCCTCCTCGTATGGTGCACATAAGGTTCGTGAATAGTGTCTGGATCTTTCCGGTCGCTTTGCTTGGCTATGTAGCAGCCGTGACATTCACTTGAACGTGGTACAGTCTTCCCAAACGTCTCGGCATTTGCGTATCCCAATCTGTTACACTGGACGGTTGCTCGGTAGCTTCCTTTTCTTCATTAGCGGAGGAGCCACCTTTTCAGTATCGCTGTGATCGGTATCTGCACTGCTCACATCATGCGGCTCCCTTGAACTGTTTTCAACTTCATACCTGATTGTGTGATCAGTGTGGCTGCCTGCGTCATCGCTGGTGCTTGCAGCGTGCACAACTTTCATCGCTTGCCCGTTCTTCATAACGATGCAGCTTTCTCTCTCTTCAATTAGCAGGCTCGTATTCACTCCTTTGATCGTTAGTGTCGTTTCCTTTACGGGCGGTTCAAACTTAGCGGGAAGTCCAATTAGCATCTCTAATGCAACCTCTCAGTCGTTAAGTGCGGAGCCAGTGTCGGTCAACTTCCTGTGTAGCTCCATCAACCTTCACAGGCAGTCCTTCATTTCCTATTGACATGCCTCTCATTGCCGTTATGTTGAAGAAGTCACTGATCAGCTGATGTGTGTGCAGGAGTCCGAACCTTGAGTGAATTTCCCGTAGTATTTTTTTGGCTACCTTCGCAGTTCTATTTGTTCCTATGTCATCCAGGTAGTTGTCCTCGACGATAAGAAACTTAAAATTCGGGATCCTGATGTAGTGTATTTAAACGAGAAACGGGTTAAAGAAATCAGCCCGGTTAGAGCACGGCTGCATGCTATCGCTCGGGTAGGCAATCAGTCAAACACTTCACGCGACAGTCTTGCGCGCACGCTGCACGTCATGGCACGAGCACCTGAAACCAGGGTGTCGAACCGAAATTTTTATCGGTTCGGTTCCATTCAGGTTCACAGATTTCGGTTCAGCTCCGGTTCAGTTCCGGGGAGCCAAAAATAACGGTTCGAACCGGTTTGAACCGGTTCGAACCGGTTTGAACCGGTTTGAACAGCAAAACTGAGAATATATTTTCCGCGTTTTTTTGGTTATAGGCACTATCTCAACAGTGAAACGAGTATCTAGCTTTTTATCATTCGTAGAATCCACTTTTATTTTCAGGTAAAAAAATAAATTGCGTTTTGTAATTTGAATGAAACAGTAAAAGAAACCTAGATTAACATATATGACTCAGCATCTATCTTTTTTTTTACCTCAGTCGCATATATTTTACCTGAAGCAAAAGGTTATCAGTTTGGAGATCGCCTAAAATACCCGTTAATGCTAAAACTTTGCGCGGCAGTATTAAAAGTAGGCCCCTGCTGTGCCTCTTGAAATTAGGAATTAATTACAGTGCATAAAAATATGAAATGAGCACGTGCTCGCCATATATACCCTGAAATCTAGTTTACAAAATACGTTTTACAATATATATGATAACGACTCAACTGAGCTAAAAGCAATAATATTTTGAAAATGCCAAAACAGTTTTAGGACAGGGTCTGTCCTAAAACTGTTTTGGCATTTCAGTCTACCATTTATAGAAACACTGAGCCGCAATAACAACGCTTACTTTCATGACCAATATTCTTTACACTCAGGACCGTTATGCATGCAAATAATCATGCAAAAAAGAGCGACTTTTGTACTCAGATCGGATCTGGCCTAAAATAGCGCGTACCGAAAAGAACAATTTTGACATAGCTTGGTTTGAGGTTTATTCTTGTCAAGATATCGGTCAATTCAATTTACAAATAAACATGACCTTTGCTATTTTTTACATTTTTGTTAAATAGAACAAAGTTGGCTTTCATACTCTGCTCGACATTACAGGTCACTTTCTGTCGGTCTGCGTGCGCAATCGGCATTTCTGCCACGCGCCACTGTGTACTTTGTTTTCGTCCAGCCCATACACACATACAATTTTTGTTGATCACATAAAAGGAGAAACAGACTTCTATATGTTTGAGAAGTTGAATATGCGTCAGGAAGACATACGTTATTTATATCAGCTTCATAATAAAACATTTGTTTAAGGTTCTCCCAAATCACTTCTATCGAGGATAAAAAAGCCGGAAAAAATTTGCAGAGCATATATCAGACACTTCTTGGGTGCATTTACTTATGATGTATATCTTTAGGGTGATCGGACCTTCATTTATGTTTTCAAGTCTTCAGGCAGCAATAAAATATTTTTTATTGTCATTAATAATTTTTAACTGTATGAAGTTCAGATAGCCGCTTAAGACTGACATGGAAGTATGATACTCGAGAATACGCCATCTGTTGAGTCTGCGGAACACGCTTTTCTGTTCGCAGTTTGGCAGTGTGAAACACCGGGTCGTGGGCTACGCCAAAAAGGACTGTGTGCTCACATTACAGATCTGAAGGCAAATACACGAAATGTGCAGAAAGAGATATAATAAATGGTATTCTTCTAAATAATCACATACAGGACACCTTACTGCAAAAATAAACGTATTGAAATGCAGGTTTTAAACGTAAACACGTTTGACAGAACTCCGTCTGGCTGGGTCAAAAATTTGAGAAATACATACCTTCACCAACCAAATCATGAAGATTTAGGAGCCAGCCGTTTCAATAGGTCGGGCTCAATAAGTCGACAGCCACTTAACCATCGTAGTATGTCAACGGACTAGGGCACTTGGAGAACAAAAAAATCCGAGCACACCTAAGCGCTTCTTATGAGTTGTGAAGGCGATATCATGAATGTCCTTCTTCTGCTCCCTTAGTTCGTCGCTAGCCAATGGGAACCTATCCATCAGTTTCCTGCTACACGTGACATTGGGACGGTGGGAGGCGCCGTTTGGCGCGGCTTCAAAGCTGATGACGTCGGTTCGCTCCATGGGACAGTTAATGCTTTCGCATTAAAAGTGAAGGAAGCAAACGACCCACCGTAGGTGGAAAAGAAGCTGCAGCTCTTCACGTGCAAATAGTCGCCTCTGATGAAAATACTAAACCGACTTTGAAACGTCTTACTCCTAACTGTTCAGGACTTGGTTGGTTATCGTCCGTATTTCTCTAATAGAAATGCGTGCAATGATGTTCCTAATTACACATAAATATCGCTAAGAACAGACAATATATTTATAATTTAAATCACATTTGGTTATCGGATTGCACGAGCTCGAAACTTCGCAGAAGTCCGGCTTCAGGGCGCTGCCATCTTGCTTGGCTGGGGTGCGCTTGGACGAGTCATAATCCGATTACGAAGCCTTGCTAAGGCCTCGTAATCGAATTATGGCCGCGCCCAAGAGCGCACCCCACTGAGGAAGATGGCTGCGCCTTGAGACCGGACATGCAAACGTGTATATACTGCACAACTTTACAATTTGGACATCTCTTTTGCTACACTTTGTTTCAGATTAAAGGGGCATTGCAAAGGGACGAAGAAAACCAAATGCTGCTTCGAAAAGCGTGCCTATGAGTGCCATACACGAGCGTTCAGTGAAGACATTGGTCTAGAGCGTCAGATAATAGCGACATAAAATTCCAGAGGAAGGACTGGCTGGAGGCCCCTTCATGTTCTAAAAGTTGCGCAAGGTGCGTCGATGCACGAGGCACGTGCTACGTTCATCCCTGGGGAAGATCATGGCGGAACACCGCAGCACTGAGCTAGATTTAGGACGACATGCTCTTCCCGGAAGTGGCGCGCGGCACGTGTCTCAAGCATTTCCACAACAATGTATGGCGCCACTTTTCCCAGGATAGAGGGGCTTTATGGCTGAATAGCCGCAAGTGACCTCTTCTGATCCCTTCAACCACGTGACTCTCATTCAAAATTTTGCTTGGAACACCCGTACATTGCTGGGGCATTCACATCTTCATAACTGGATGTTAATTTCCAACACTCAGGAAGATCCCGCATGGTTGTTGTACGCTCTTGTTTCGATTCTCTATTGGTTCAGACCAAGGACGTCATCAACAAAAGAAATTGTGCTGAATATTCGGAACCTATTTCACCTATTATGTTCAAAATACGTCATTTTTTTGTTTTATGTTTAATGTGTTACTAGAGTCACACTCACAAGTTAGAGCGAACGCGATGCAAATTAAAAAATGGCCAAAAACTCTTTGCAGGGCCCCTTCAACTCCAAACTCAGCCAATGCTACAAGCGCGAGCATGTGTTCCTGACTGCAGGAGCGCTCGTGCTTGGCAAGAATGCTGAAAGCACGCAGCGTGCTCTTTTAGCTTCTGCTACGCTCACACTTAAAGTGAAACCGAGTATTGTGTTGAGAACATCCCATTTAACCAGAAAACATAACTGTTTATCATGGTTTGTACATGACATCGTCCCACTATGTCCTGGGGGTTAGAAATTTCTTTTAGCTAAGAAAATCAAATCCCGTGGTGTACAATGCACGCTGCAGAAGGTTCGCGCTCAGTGCAACTCATATATTGCCGCGCGCGCAGCTTGCCAAGTAGGCAGTGCGCGAGTGGCCTAACGGTTATAGCGCCTGCCTCCCACGCGAAAAGCCCGGGTTCGATTCCTGGCCGCGGGGACGCCTTTTGTTGACATCCAATGTAATGTTCTCGTAAATTCGAGAATTGTGTTGCTTGTTCGAGGTTAGAAAGTTCTACACGCCGAACCTTCTGGGCCGATTATTCCAGAAGTCTACGCGTGTACATAAGGGGCTTCGCGTGGCGAACCAAGTCAGTTTCGCCTCAGCGTTTGATCCTGCTGCTTCGCCGCTCTCGACGCCCGCGACGCTCTGTTATTATCTTCTGTTTCCTTTTTTACTTTTGGGCACAAGTTCGCCCCATTAAACGTTTAGTTTCTTTTGTTATCACCGCCTCATCACTTGTCATCCGTGACATTTTGGTGGAGGTGCGGGGTAGACGTCCTTTTTTGTTACAGCGTTCAGTCGGCGATAGTCGACGCAGAACCGAAGAGTCCCGTCTTTCTTTTTCACAAGGACTACCGGTGAAGCCCACGGGCTGCATGAGGGCTGGACAATGTCGTCATCGAGCATTTCTTGGACCTGCTTCTGGATGACTTCTCTCTCCTTCACTGAGACACGGTACGGCGACCGACGAAGGGGAAGCGCGTTGTCTTCAGTGACAATTCGGTGTTTCGCAACGGTCGTTTGGCGCACCTTTGACGACGTGGAGAAGCACTCAGTGAACTCGGCGAGAAGGTCACTGAGTTGTCGTCGTTGTGGGGTAGGCAGGGTTGGGTCGATGTCAAACTGCGAAGGCGGCGTTGTCTTGGGTGGCCACGAAGAGAGGTTTTCTGATATTCCGGCGATTGCGGCTGAGTCCGGGAGTTCCTCGGCGTGACCCACGGCGGTGCCTTTCGTAAGGTGCTGGGCCTCCTGTCGGAAGTTCGTTACCAGCAGGGTGTCGAACCGGAACCGAACCGAACCAAAACCGGAACAGAACCGTTATTTTTAGCCGAACCGGAACTGAACCGAACCGAAATCTTCGCCGCCATCTTGGAACTGAACCGGAACCGAACCGAAAAAAAATATAACGGTAACCGGTTGAAAACGG
>JAZHYW010016989.1:10000-13249 GCA_037355805.1 Ixodes ricinus | reverse complement strand
AAGCGATGCTTGTCGGAGGTACACTTGCGTAAATTGTTCGGCTGTGGCCCAGTAGAAAGCGCGAACAAGTCACTGTCGCATATCGACACGGTTAATCGCTAAAAAACACACTCATATATGAAAATCGCGTTTTCTCCATTGATTCCTCGAGATCACTTTGTGGGAAACGAAGCGGGAGGCCCTTCCGAACGAAACGAATAGGGGAGACAATAAAGCGAGCAAAGAACAGTGGTGTACAGGAAGAAAATTGCGCATTGTAAAGCCTGGCAGAAAAAAGCCCGATACCGCGAGTATTCGTATTAAAAGCGGTGGATATCGCACGTACAATAGCGCTCATAGTTCGGCTGTGACCTAGTTCAAAGCGCATCAAACGAGGTGTCGGAAAGCTTGAGTGTTCAACACGCGGAACCGAAGAACCACTTGTATAATTCGTCTACTTGGCACCGGATTTCGCAAGAGGGTGTGTTCGAAAGTAAACCCATGAACGTCAAGCAGGCATAGTACACGAGAGGTGTTTATTTGCGATATATACATACATACAATCATGCTAGCAGGGGAAGGTGCACTCGACAGTCGCCCTGTCGAAGGACACAGAGATCGGAAATAGACGCGTCAGTGAGCCTAGACCTTTGAAATGTCATCGTGAAAATGTGGCGTGTATGAGGAATTTCTTGATAAATTTAACTCTTGTACGATCACGAACATCGCGTGGAAACCATTCGGCATTGCCCTATTAGTACTACTACACGTATTCACTTCATGATAAGCGTTCCTTGGGCCGACGGATATGTGTGAGTGAGTGAGTGAGTGAATTAATGAATGAATGAATGAATCAAACGAATGAATGAGAGACACACACTCACAAGAAGAGACAAATAAAAGTAAACGATTCATCAACAGCCACATCGATGACAATCGCCCAAGAGGACAACCGCACGCCACAAAGGAATGGAAGGAAATGCTCGGGGAAGGTTCTTCGCCATACTTATCGGTGCTATTATGTGGAGGTGGGGTCCGCCGAGCGGTCGAGTGGTGCGAGCGGCGTTTGACAACGTCGCCGACGCCTTTCGTCGCCGTCGGCACCGCTGCCTCCGCCGCATGCTCGTTACAGCAAGGTACCTGCGATCTCTGGCGTCTGCCGTTGGGGTCGGTTCTCGGGTGCACCTGTGTCTGAATAAAAGAAAACGAGTGCGAGAGGGTGTTTCGGAGCGTCCGCGCTAACCGAACCGAACGAGTGCGTTCTGACCGAAGGCCAGGGTGCGTCCTCGCGTCCTGACGGGAAAAATGAAAGCTCGGCAACGCTGCGAAGGCGTCGTCAATGAACGTTGGCGTACGACTTTCTGTTGCTACGATAGAAGAAATTTTGCGCTTCTTGCCGCGTCGGTACCGACTTCGGTCGGAGATATTCCGGCTGCGCGCTCGAACGTGCTTTTATTTCTTCTCGATTTTTGGAAGGAAAGAAGAAACTTCCCAAAAAGCGTTGTTGCGGCACGTTGTTGTTGGGCGCCTGACGGTGGCCCCGCGTCCGCGCGTTGGTAGGGTTTTGGACGACCCGCCACGAAAAGATTACCTGGTTGATCCTGCCAGTAGTCATATGCTTGTCTCAAAGATTAAGCCATGCATGTCTAAGTACATGCCGAAACAAGGCGAAACCGCGAATGGCTCATTAAATCAGTTATGGTTCCTTAGATCGTTTCTTCCTACTTGGATAACTGTGGCAATTCTAGAGCTAATACATGCAGTGAGCCCGAAGCCCCTCGGGGCGACGGGTGCTTTATTAGACCAAGATCAATCGGGCTTCGGTCCGTTTTGTGTGGTGACTCTGGATAACTTTGTGCTGATCGCACGGCCACGAGCCGGCGACGTTTCTTTCAAGTGTCTGCCTTATCAACTGTCGATGGTAGGTTATGCGCCTACCATGGTTGTTACAGGTAACGGAGAATCAGGGTTCGATTCCGGAGAGGGAGCCTGAGAAACGGCTACCACATCAAGGAAGGCAGCAGGCGCGCAAATTACCCACTCCCGGCACGGGGAGGTAGTGACGAAAAATAACAATACGGGACTCTTTTGAGGCCCCGTAATTGAAATGAGTACACTCTAAATCCTTTAACGAGGATCCATTGGAGGGCAAGTCTGGTGCCAGCAGCCGCGGTAATTCCAGCTCCAATAGCGTATACTAAAGTTGCTGCGGTTAAAAAGCTCGTAGTTGGATCTCAGTTACAGGCGGGAAGTGCGTGGACACCACGTTACGGCCCGTGCTGAACATCATGCCTGTCGTGGCTTGGTTCCCTTCATCAGGTGCCTTGCTTTGACCGGCGCGTTTACTTTGAAAAAATTAGAGTGCTCAACGCAGGCGATTCGCCTGAATAACAGTGCATGGAATAATAGAACAAGATCCTGTTTCTGTTCTGTTGGTTTTGGAATACAGGATAATGATTAAGAGGGACAGACAGGGGCATTCGTATTGCGGCGCTAGAGGTGAAATTCTTGGACCGTCGCAAGACGAACTACTGCGAAAGCATTTGCCAAGAATGTTTTCATTGATCAAGAACGAAAGTTAGAGGTTCGAAGGCGATCAGATACCGCCCTAGTTCTAACCATAAACGATGCCAACCAGCGATCCGCCTGAGTTACTCAAATGACTCGGCGGGCAGCTTCCGGAAACCAAAGTATTTGGGTTCCGGGGAAGTATGGTTGCAAAGCTGAAACTTAAAGGAATTGACGGAAGGGCACCACCAGGAGTGGAGCCTGCGGCTTAATTTGACTCAACACGGGAAAACTTACCCGGCCCGGACACTGGGAGGATTGACAGATTGAGAGCTCTTTCTTGATTCGGTGGATGGTGGTGCATGGCCGTTCTTAGTTGGTGGAGCGATTTGTCTGGTTAATTCCGATAACGAACGAGACTCTAGCCTATTAAATAGGTGCGTGGTTCTCTGCACCTTGCACCCTTCTTAGAGGGACAAGCGGCTCCTAGCCGCACGAAACAGAGCAATAACAGGTCTGTGATGCCCTTAGATGTCCGGGGCCGCACGCGCCTACACTGAAGGAAGCAGCGTGTTTTTATCCCTGTCTGTAAAGACTGGGTAACCCGTGGAACCTCCTTCGTGATTGGGATAGGGGCTTGCAATTGTTCCCCTTGAACGAGGAATTCCCAGTAAGCGCGAGTCATAAGCTCGCGTTGATTACGTCCCTGCCCTTTGTACACACCGCCCGTCGCTACTACCGATTGAATGATTTAGTGAGGTC
>JAZHYW010016989.1:0-2500 GCA_037355805.1 Ixodes ricinus | reverse complement strand
TCTGGTGTGCGTGCCGTGTGCTTCGTAGCGCCCAATTAGGTTCTACTTGTGTCTCTTATTAATTCATTAATGTGTTTGTGCGTCTGTGCTCTTCGGGCAGTTTCTGTTCTTGTGCCGCCCGTCCAGTGAAAGGTGGTTTGAGTTAAGGTGCGTCTTTCCGTGCCGCTCTACGTGGTCGTGGTTTCTGTTATCGTGTCCTCGTACGCAGTGCTGTGTTCGTGAAAGGTCTTTCATTGTGATGTGTTGTGCTGTGCGTGTGTCAAAGCCTCTGGATAAAAAGAAGAAAAAAAAAAAAAGTACATTACTTTTGTTTTTTTCTTTTCCTTTTTTGTAATTTAACATGTGGTAAGTATGCATGACTTACACCATCCTTTGTCTTGATTTTCTTGAATCGTGTTTTTTTTTTTTTTTTTTTCGCTTTCTTAGCAAGCTTTTACTTTCCACCAGAGTGTCGAACCGAAAAATTTTTATTGGATTGGTTCGGTTCCGGTTCACTGCTTACGGTTCAGTTCCGGGGAGCAGAAAGTTAAGTCACACACACATATTTTTTCTATTATTTTTTTTTTTATTTTTTTATTATTATCATCACTTTTTCCTTGGTAAAAGGGTGCAAAAACACAGATCTGTCATTTTGTACATTTCCATAATCGCAACATGTACCCCATGTCCTTCCCCATGCCAGGACTTGCATGTGTTCACCTTCTCTCCCAGGCACAGATGAATTGCTTGAGGTTCTCTTCAGGGTGTTGTCTTCGCACGCTGAGCTCCTCTTTTTTTTTTTTTTAAATCGATAGGCGCCAAAGTCAGCAAAATTCACGGTAAAACGAAACCACATTTTCGCTCTGCTCTCAAAAGCCGCTGGCACCACAGGAGAAAGCCGGACGGTCCCCCACTTGTGCGGCTGAGACTGACAACACTCCATTATCCAACGTCCACGATCTCTTCTTCCTCTACTTCTTGCCAGAGCTAAATCCCGGTCCGTTCGTGGCGCGGCCCTCCCCTCAAAAATAAATATATAGTCGTGAACACGTTTCACTCCCGTCTAGTTAAATGAAACATTCGACAAGTACAGACCTTCGCAAACCAAGTCCTAAACCTTCGGTGGTCCGACGTTCAAATAGGTGGACAGCCACTTGACCATCGGCGCTTGTCAAGGGACTAGGTCACTTGAAGAAGAAAACGTACATATAAAAGAAGATGATGCTGTCAAAACAAGTCGCCCTTGGTAAAAAAGAAAAAAAGGTTTTTGGAACACCGGATTTCTTACTGTTCAGGACGTGGTTTGTTATGTTCCCTATTTCTCTAGTAGAGATGCGCGCAATGATGTTCCTAATTACACATAGACATCGGAAGTAGAAATTTAAATGACATTTGGACATCGCATCGCACGAAGCTCGAAACAACGCAGATCACTGTCTCTTTAGGATAATAATGCTACACTCTCCAGATGGCGTATTTTCGAGTGTCGTCCTCCAGTGTCCACCTCGAGCCGTTATGTGAACTGGATACCGTTTAATGTACTAATGAAAACGACCGAAGATTTCGGTTCTGCTCAAGTTATATTTGGTTTTACGTGCACTTGTTTCGGGGCTCAATTTTTACCACTGCGTGGTTCATCAGTCGTGAGCGCTCTAATATTTCATTAGGGTGCCGCAATGATTGCGAGACGCCGCAGAAGTTGCGCGCTTAGTGCAACCCACGTATTGAGAAACAAATGTCATTCCTGCATGCTGCAGCGTCTGTGGGGAACCGCGCGAGGGACTGGCACCCCGAAAACGCCCTTTCTTACAGGAATGATTTCGCAAACGATGTACTTTTGCAGGATCACGCTGTCCTGCTCTGTTCCAAAGATGCGATATATATTATTTAGTTACTTAATCAGCACTAACGGACTCCATCCTCCGTTTTCGGGCTGCCGATTGGAGAGTTATAATATTTGTTCACAGTAATCATCCATTTCATTTCTTTTCCAGCCAAAAGAAAAAAAACTCGGGAAGTTTCAACAATACTGCGACAATTGGAGCGGCTGCCGACTTTCGGCTGCCCCTCAAAGGCCACTAGAGTCTTTGTTTTCGGGTATCCCTGCCGTACACACTTGTACTTCTATTCATCGTTAGACAAATAGGTTGTGAACCGCTTTGAACCGGTCAGCGTTATATTTTCTTCCGTTCTGTTCCAAGATGGCGGTTAAGTTTCGCTTCGGCTAAAAATAACTTTTCAGTTCCGGTTTTCGGTTCGCTTGGGTTTTCGGTTCCACACTCTGGTGATGTCACTACGTGCATCGCCCCCCTCTGCAAGAAAACAACCTGTATAAAAATTCAAAGTTTCGAAATGCCCTCTAACTTGAACTGTGAAGGTTTCCAAATGCATTCCATTTCTTTTTTTCCTTTATTGAGCGCACAATTCCAGACTTGTTTCCTTCCGACCGTGCAATAAAGTGTCTTGCAAGAGGAAGAAAAACCTGTCATTTGACCTCCGTTGGTGTGCAAAGTGTCAATGT
>JAZHYW010016987.1:0-35409 GCA_037355805.1 Ixodes ricinus | reverse complement strand
CTTCGTTCAGTTACATGTGCCGGCTCACAAAGCTACATTCTGCTTCCACAAAGTTCGCCCTGAATGGCCTTTGTCATGCACTGTGGTTTCCCTGGAACTTCCCACTCCCGGTCCCAGCTCGAAAAAAAGAGAAAAAAGAACGGAGATTCCACAGAAACTGCACATAGAAAAGAGATTGACCTCGTTTCCTACAGCTCCGCGAAAATCTTTTTTCCGTTCGAAAAAAAAAAAATCCAATTCTTATTGCGTGCCGGGGCCGGGGGGGGGGGGTCCCGTGGAAAAATTGTAACGGTTACAAGTAATTTTATTACTTCAAAAAGTAATCAGATTATTCTTGTGATTACTGCCTAATAAAAGTAATCAACTGATTACAAAATTACTCCAAAATGTAATCGATTACAAGTAATTTGATTACTTCGCCAATGCGTACGGTACAAGTCTGCTTGTAGGTATATGTTTAATTAAACTGTCTACATATCTTGATATGGGTTCGGTTACTGTACCTATTCCGGATATGATTGGGCGCCCTGGGTTACCAGGTTTGTGAATCTTAGGAAGCATGTAGAAGTGGCCGGGGAAGGCTGTACCGGTTTCATTAATTTATGTTCTTTAGCGGTTATTCTGCCCTCGTCTAGGAGATCCGGTTACAGGACCGAGAAGGTCGGACAAGCTCCTCCTACGCATGTGTGGTGCGCCGGTTTCAGGCTCATCCGCAATCGAAAGAAGAGTTCACTGGAAACGCCCCTTGGTCCGCTTCAATGGATAGACCTACGGCCACAGAGTGGTGCCCAAGCTTGTCACCGACCCCCACTGGTAATCGAAAGCGACCTATGTATTCACCAGGCGCCAGGGACCGATGCTCCTGAGCGCAGCACACGCTGTCCATCGAGCGGGCACGCCAGTCCCCGTATACGTCGTCTTCAGCTTCGGTCCGAGGTGCGGCCGACGCTACATCGCCCGCTCGTGGCCTCCGAACAGTGCCTGTACTGCACGAGTCGCGAGCTAGGCAAAGACGTACAGAAAGCCCGGAGACTCGCGCCTGCAGCGTCGGCCGCGACGCCACAGACTGAAGGGACGCTATATGTTGACTGTCCGAGGCAAGTGGCGGGATACATGATGCCCTTTGCACGCGCATTTGTCAACGCTACCTTCTTGGACTTGTAACCGACTATAGGAGATCCTTCATACGGGAAGCCGAGCGCGCGCGGCGCTGAGTGGCCAACGATTCCCGTCATTCTCCGAGGAGGCTTCGGGTAATTTGAGTCAAAAGGTCTAGTTGGCGGTCTCCTTCTCGGATTGTATTCAGAAGTGCTAAGAATCACAATCGCTTCTTCTTTATCGGCTGGTTTTATTGTTCTGTCTGTCCTATTGCTCAGGCGTTCTTAAGCTAGCCCTTTCGGATTTAGTGGAAGTCATCCTACGCTTTCCGCCTGCCTGCGATACATCTCGCATAATGTATTTTGCACGGCGGCTATGTACAAGTTAAGGCTAGTCGCTACGGTTAGCCTTTGGCGTCCAGTCGCTCGTTGCACGCTGCCGGAGAGGTGTTGGAGCTAGAAGGTCTGTCCAAAAAGTATTCCCGCAATCTTAAATTTCGAGCAAAGTTGTCGAGGTTGCGTAGTAATTGAAATTCGTCAACAAAACCTGTGGCGGGACAGAAGTTCAATCGCTCTCGAAGAGGAGTTTCCTCTCTCTGTTGATATAGTCACTCCAGATAGATTAACAATTTGTAGTGCCACAAGGGACACTAGTGCTTGACCTATCGTCTGTTATGCTAATGGCCGGTTGAGTGTGTTCGCTATAGTTTAAATGATGTCGTAAGCTGAGGTAAAACAGGGTTAGGAACCTTATCGCGCTGTAGCTTACGTAGCTTGATTGTTTCGAGGTCATGGCGTTTCTTTTTATCGAATTCAGATAGGGCGCTAATTTCGGATGTCGATAAGGGGCCATTTGAACGGAGCAGCGTAGCGGTCGCGGTAGTTAACTGTTTAACTTGTTTGTCACTATGATGAATCGCTATTTGGACCAGTTTAAGGAAAGCCTCAAGGAGAACCTGTTGCCATTCCGATCGGTCATGTTGGTCGAGGTTTGTGCAGGCGGGAGGAAGGAAAGCGACATCCCCTTCGGGGTAATGCCTGCGTTAAGGTACACTAGCAAGGTTGATTTATGAAGTTCGTGCCTAATGCATTTATCTGAGAGCTTTCGTACCTTAGAAGAGAAAGTGGTACTGTAGTGTGGAGCGGACGAACTGGACTCACCGAACTGTCGTCAATGCTATCTCGGGCGAGGGGAGCTCTGGAAGCTCTCCCGCGGCGAACTTCATGGCGTTATATATATACAGAGTGTTTCAGAGAACTCAGGCCAAATCGCTCCTGCGAAAACTACTCATCGCAACGAAAAAAGGCTTGTGTCGTTTTGGTCCTGGGCCAGGGGCCCATTTAGGAAAATTATTAAAGTCCGGGATAATTAAGTTGTTAATTATTTTTGCGTAATTAACTTTTTTAATATTGTGTTTAAGGGCATGGTTTCAATTAGAAAATTGCTCAGCATCGTCGAAAAACACTAAATCAACAAATTGCAGAACGATAGAAGGCACGCGAAGCATTTTACGGCTTTCTGAAAAACCGCACAAATTCGACGGGTTTTTAAGTTTCGGTTTGCTATCGGAGCGCATCTCCGCCCCGGCGGCACCGCGCCCCGTGGAGAGATAGTGCAACCAACCTCTGCTGCGCTGTCATCGCGCGACGCAGCAGAGGCTGGTTGCACTATCTCTCCACGGGGCGCGGTGCTGCCGAGGCGGAGATGCGCTCCGATAGCAAACCGAAACTTAAAAACCCGTCGAGTTTGTGCGGTTTTCAGAAAGCCGTAAATGCTTCGCGTGCCTTCTATCGTTCTGCAATTTGTTGATTTAGTGTTTTTCGACGGTGCTGAGCAATTTTTTAATTGAAACCATGCCCTTAAACATAATATTAAAAAAGTTAATTACGCAAAAATAATTAACAACCTAATTATCGCGGACTTTAATAATTTTCCTAAAATCGGGCCTGGCCCAGGACCAAAACGACACAAACCTTTTTCGTTGCGATGCGTAGTTTTCGCGAGGAGCAGTTTGGCCTGAGTTCTCTGAAACACCCCTGTATATATATATATATATAGCGTTATATATATATATGCATGCACCTGGACTGAGAGCGGTGGAAGGTACGACGAAACGCCCGGGGGGTTTCCAGGTTTTTCTTTTCCTTCTCGTGCCGGAGACCCTCTTTCGAACCGAGTGGCAGCCGCCGGTGTTACCGCACTCAGCATGACAGAGAAAAGCCATGGAGAAAGATTACCGTCTTCGGAACGCGCCAACGCACAATGCCGCCGGGCAGGCCGCCCTTGTCCAACAGACAGGGGATGCCATTTCTGTCACTGGCGGCCCCATGGCTGCGTGCACGACTGCTGAGCGCGTGCTGATGGCGAGCTTCCACAGTTCTTTTCGTAACGTGCATTTCGCACCCTCAAGATTGCCAGTCTTAGCAGCCTATTATGTGGGCTCGTTCAGAGCATGCGCTCTAGATGTACCCACAAATATGGCGCCCAGTGAATGCTCCTTATAGTCAAGAAAGCAAGCATACAAAACTTGGGAACGGTTAAGCTTCGCCTTTAAAAGTGGAACGCGGTAGTACGTGTTATCGGGCCCCGCTCGCAAAGCCTTCTCATTAAACCCGCGCTAGTTTCCAAGCCGTGCAAACATGCATGAGTGATGTAGTCGGTAGTGTTACGTGTCACGTGACGTCACATGACGTCACGCGTTTTGATTAGAATTGTTCTGCCAAATTTTGGGAAACATTTTTCGCTAGGTTTGGCAAGATAATTTTACTCTAAATTTGGCAGGAACATATTCTGCTGGCAGAAAAATTTTCCCCTAGATTTAGCAGGTCGATAGGGTTATGATGCCATAGCCACGCGTGACGTCACACATAGCTGCGTGCGTTGCACTATGTGATTTTTCGGTCCTACCGACGCCGTCGTCGGAATGTTTAGCGGCACGAGCTCCCAAACGCTATCACGTTAGAAAACTGTGCGGGAACATCTCTTATTTAGCTTGCCGGCAATGTCATACATTTCCCGCGTACTGTATATTTAGTGCGTTCAAAGAAGCCTGAGAACAAGCTGGTATACTTTGCTTGTTTTATTATAGTTCAGGTCATTATGAAAAAAATTCGGAGGAATAGCTGGCCGAGTATGTTAGCGCACCGCAGCTCGGAGTACGCGTGGTGAAAGCTCACGCTGCAGAACCCGGCGATCCTGGGTTCAACCCCACAACCCGGTCTGCTTCAATCTAGATGAGCATCGTGCGGGCGTGTGGTCATGTATCGCTATGGTACGTGATGCAGGTTAAAGACACCATGATCGCAGTCGTACCCTATTGAAAATAACCTCTCAGGCTTGTAAGGTTATGGAGCCCTCTAAGCCCTTCAAACCCTTTCAGCAAATCAGACCCTTCAGTCCATCAAATCTTTCACCCCTTCAGACCCTGCAGACTCTTCAGCCTTTTAGACAACCTCAGCTCTTTGACGCCTTAGACGCCCAAATGACTGTGAACCATGGACAAACAATTGAGTTGTTTCAAGAGATATCGAAACAAGTCGCTTTAAGAACGCGTGAAACGGCACTTCTCCGCCGTATGAAGTGCGGCACTCCGCTTCCGTCCGTCTTGTTTGGCCGGGAAAGAAAGCTTTCATTCGCCGGGATCCGCTTGTGTCGTTCAACAGAGGCCTAGTGCATGCTCATCACGTGTTTCCGGACATCTCACACTCTGTTGGGTGTCCATCAACCGTTCAAGGACACCGTTGCTGTTCAAGTCTCGAAAACGGAAAGGAAAGGATTTGCGGGCGCGGCAGAACGGACGGACCGGCGACAGGCGCACCATTGGCAAATTGCGTGTGACGTCGAACTCTAACGAGCACCGACGTCGATAGAAAAGCAGAGGAGGCGAGGAGCAAAGCCGTGATGTTTGCCTGGAGCATGTTTAAACAGAAGACGGAATGCTGGACTTCAAACTTTCACTTCATAGTGAAGAAGTGAAGCTGAAAGCCCCACGTGCTAAGGACTAATAAATGAATGAGTGTAGCCTCACGCGTTCTGAAGTATCCTGTTTGTACACCCCTTAAAATCGTTATTGGAAGCTTATTTTAGACATTGAGTTTTACATGCATCGTTGAATATTCAGAAAGACGATGAAAACCAACGCGTACTCAAACCCGAGCGCAAGCAGTTCTGGACTGAAGTGATCAGACTAAATAGCGGCCACCGATTTCTTTGCTGGCCAAAAATAGATTTCCAGGTACTCACAATGCCGCTGGAGATTTCTGAGAAGTACGGTAGTTCAACTCTACAGAACAAAGAGAGTGAACACACACACACACACGCACGCATCGCACACGCACACACACGCGCGCGCAAACACACACACACACACACACACACACATGCAGTAACACGTTTAGCGAAAACTACGGACGCGAAACCAACATCCGCCGCCGTTGACGAAATCCTGAGCCCAGTCACGTGTCGCCCCTGTGCCGTCGCGGTGGCGACTCCGGCGACTTTTTCGCTCGCTGAAACGGGGCACTGGGAGACTTCTTTTATCCGCAGGCCGAGCTGCTTTGGAAGGCACATACACGCGTGGTACAGGAAGCCGACATTGAGCGACCGTTGGTTGCGGCCGCTTGGCACAAAATGGCCAAGCGGCTTCCCTACGCATATATCTTGAAGGATCACGTGTTCCGTTCCACGGACCCGTTAAAACGTCTTTATTGTCACGTGCTTCCCCGAAAAAACTGCGACAGATCCTACAGTCCTTTAAAAAAACTCTGACGGGCCTTTCACATCCTTCAGACATTTTTGAAGGTATACGCCAGGCCAATGGTGCCTTGAGCGCGTCTCCGACGGGTGTGTTGAGGGTCCTGTGCTGCCCAATCCCATATATAAAAAGTGGTCCCGAAGTGGCAACAAATGACGTCACAGAAGCCAGGGTGTCATGCTGTCGGATGTCACGCTCCTGGCGGTTGGTCGTAGAAATGCTGGCACAAAGCATGAGCGAAGGCGAGTGTCAGTGTCATCACGGCGCCCCGACTTCTGGCTGCCGAAGCTTCCGTGGACTGTCACACTGGAGAACGACTTGCAGCAGAACAGGCGTCTGACGACATCTAGCACCGCTGCTGAGACACAGCCAGGATCGCGACCGGAGACAACATGGCACTTCTATGACGTCACCAGGCGGAAATCGAGGGACCACGTTTCTGGACGCGGTAAACACGCCCATCGGAGACGCGTTCCACGCACCATAGTCAGGCCTCTTAAATAACTTCGACTAACCTCAAACATTTCTCAGGATATTTAAAGGTTCGTCAAGACCTTTTATAAATCCTGGTGGGCCCCACAGATGGAGTTTCAATAGGGTACGGAACTGGCTGTGTCCATTTACAGCGGAGACATCAGACGCCCATTGGGGGTGACTAACTTCCCGCCGTAGAAAAGTATACACAACATAATGTTTATAGAAGAATGAGAGCTGGTAAATGCCACCTGCAGCAATGACTCCTGATCCGCGCGCATTCAATAGGAGGTAGTTTGATGTCGTTTGACAGAAACGAATCTTGATGCTCACTTTTTGGCTTTCAGTCCCTCGAAGAAACCAAAATGGTCAGCGTCCTGAATTCCCTGCTGAATCTCCTGGAAGCCATTGAGAGACTGAAATTTGAGAAAGAAAAAAAAAAGAGATAGAAGTAACGTAACAAGTTTAAAAGCAACAGGGGGAATGACCGTGCCAGCTGTAATGACGTAGAGAACAATTTAGGTGCCTTCATGCATAAATAAAAAAATTCGGGGAGTTTAATTTCGCCTGGAACCAGTAAACGTAGAGAAACGCAGCACACAATGTCACAGTGATAATTAGGTTAGAAACAAATAAGACGCACTGCCCTGTGTATGAGTTCCTCTCCTTCGTCGCTGCCAATCTGTGCTCCGTGTATCACCTTACTGTTGTCGCTATGTGGTGTTACATTCATCCTCGTTATTACAGTCACTGACAAAATGAGAGCGGCAGGACGTCTCCTTCAGATGCACGGTCTCCAGCACGCGCATGTCGCGTTCCGCCATGCTTCGACTGGGCGCTCATGCTCGAGCCTCACGAGATGCCGAAGTGTTATCGAGGATAGTAAGCTCACGCTGATTGCCTGGATCTTCTTATCAGTGGTCATAATATGTTCTTCTACTAGAGGAACTTGGGACTTCAGGAATAAAATTAATTTGGTAGGGAGTCAAATTCGGACACCAGAGGTACTCTGCAGTTAACGAGACTTCAAATGTTATTTCTTTTTTTTTTTAGCGCCTGGAAGTTTTGATTTTGATCGGTGTTCTAATATGGTGCACTTCTAGAGTATTTTTTATTATGTTTGTACAGCTTATCTAGATACAGACTGTCTCGAGTAGCAGAAAAAAATAGGACACCCTAGCCCTAACATTTGGCAGCAAGAAAATCTACGCCTTTGTCTACGCAATAAAGGTTAAAGCCGAAACTAACCACAAGCCTCTCGTGCAAGTCGCCAGCAAGCGTTGGGGGAAATGGCACCCGTATTCCAGGGTTTCTTTCTGCGGCTGCACAAATATGTCTTAAACCGTGAGTTTGCTAAGAGCAGGATAAGTGATAGTTTCCGACACGCTCTTCAAAGTATGGTATTTTAGATAACAGACAATGTCCACATCTATATTACATGACAGCGCACGGGGTCTCAGGCACTCGAGCACTGGGAAAGCGCAGTTTACCATGTAACTTTAAATACACTACTCGATAGACTCACACACAACTAGCTAGGATAATGGTGTCGACAAGGAAAACATTCATGTTGCCAATGTGCTCTGCTAGATGTTATCATTAACAACTGTGAAGAAGCAGCAAGAAGCTACTGTACAATATCATGATCTAGAGCAGTGATTAACCTACACATCTCTTAGGGGGGGGGTGTACCACCCCCCCTTGGTTTTCTGAAGGCACGTCCTTAATTCGCAACGACTCCTATATTCTCAATGCCCCTCCCCCCCCCCAAACACCCCCTAAAAATTTAGACCCCCCTCCCCCATTTCAATTCCTGGAAGAAAAAACCTGACCTAGAGGTATTACAAGAATTTCTAACCGCCAAACACTAGTTGCTGTTTTGTAACACGTGACGACGGAAGTGCTTCTTTGGAGTAAGGTACATAATTTGTCGTACCAATGTCTGAGCAACGGAAAGTTTGTTTCTCCGAATATGTGTCTAACGTTCCCGCTGTAAATATGAAATCTATAGCCACTGTAGTGCGACACAGGTACTAGCCTGGGCTCTTGAAGAAGCTATGAAGCGGGAATTGTTTATATTAATTAATGGTGGCCACTAAAACATCCCCCAGTGTAAGGCCAAAACACATGCAGAGTGAAAAAGAAAACAAAGCAATACCACCCAGGAGTCATGGCGTTCTTCTTCTCTTCTTTCCCTTTTATGATAATGAGCGTAGCATATGCAAGCACGTGCAAGATGACACCTCACCGTTGCCTCACCTCACCCTGTTCTCCCCCGTTATCGCTACATTCAGTGAGAGACTCCTTGCCCCTCGCCCGCTTTTTGGAGTGTCCCCTTTCGGTGGGCGTTTTGCAACCCAGAAACCAAAGTACACCCCAAGTCTGCTCTCGGACATCAAGACATATGGTATAACTTCCGCCGAGTTGTAACCTGCGTTGTTTTAGGGTTTTTAGCCGTAAAGTCAGATTTATTTAGTACAATATCTTATGTTAATGAATACAATACTCTTCTGTACAATACCTTCTGTGAATGAATACAATATATTCTGTACAATAACTTCTGTAAATGAACAATTTATTTACTTTCAAGTCTGCGATTGTTCATGGCTTAAGTTATAAGAAAAATACCAGTTATACCTTACAAAATTATTAAATGAAAGGAAGCTTTGAAAATATACTTATCATATACAGATTATCTTCAATATGATAGCTCTCACGTATCATAGTGAAAGTAAGAGCTTCCACTCGTCTGACATACCACACGATAATACAATCACCTGTGTCCCCTGTCTTTTATACTTTGAAAATGGTGGTAGGACGGAACCATCCCTATGCACAGTTTCGTCGTAAGTGCGAGAGAGGCTGATGCTAGAACAACGAGCCTTACGTCTTGAACAGCGCTTTACTCCCGAGTGCGAGTGCATAGCAGCCAGCTCAGAGTTGCGTTCGCACTTTTAGCTTATATTTCGTTCGCAGTTCTGGTCAAACTCAGTATAAAACCACACCTCACTTAGATTTAAGGTCGACAGCCACGGCTTCCGTTTGAAAATGTTTAGGTTCAACCGGTCTGTTGCTGTATGTTCTGGACATACCTTTTGTGCGTCCTGTTGCAAGATTTTTGTGAAATCTTGAAGAAGTCCTGCTCCGTTCGTTGCGTATTTAACGGCTTCTAGAAGACAACAGTTTTAATAAATGTATTATGACAACTCGATTGCATTGATCTCAAGCGTCTCACTTATAATGCTGACTAAATGTTAAAAAAGAACCATAATTCTTTTTTTGCTACAGCAAAATTAGAATACGCATTAACCAATGTTCAGACTCCGACCAAATGCTGGTTCTAGCGGTTCATACCCAATGTAAAAGTTTCAGGACCTACCATCACCTGATTCAAAAGTTATAAGCTATTTTCGAACATCTCTAATTAGAAAAAGATTGCCAACGAAACCTGAATACATGCAGATGAAGCGGGTATGACACCAGAAACGCTTAAAAATGCTTGTAACCTTTGGGCTAGATAATGGCAAGTCCTCAAACTTTACTATGTGGTCCCGAGCACTTGGGCTGCGTCTGGACGGGACTGACCGTTTGATGACGCCAAGTTAAAGTTTGCGGTGAAAAGATTTTTTTTCAGAACATTCAGTATCTGAGAAAAGGGCTGCAGCATTTTAAAAGTACGTTTTGTATGTAATATTTCGTCAAATAATGAACTCCAAATAAATTGTGGTTCCGTGTATCCTTTATCACTGGAAGGCTATTAACTCAATTTAACTTTCGGGGCTATAAATTATGTTATTAATGTTTCACTCATCTGAATTAAAGAAACAAGAAAACGTTTACCATGAAGGACGCCCCTATACACATCGTAAATCTTCGAAGCAAGGAAGTAGGTTAGATTGAGCTGAACCTGAAAGAGGGACAAAAGAAAAGGCACTTAGGGGTTGTGAAATACTCAAAATTTTAATATCAAGAAACAGACATTAGTTTTGGAAGGAACATTCCCAATGCCAAATTCGACTGGAGAACGAGAAGGATTATGGCCAGATAGGCTTTCGTCGCCGCACCCGTAATCGAATTTACAAACTTCTTCACGCTTCTACATTTTCTAATTTGTCCATGTCACCTCGTAACTGACCACAATATCAGCCTGGTGGAAAGCGCGATGTCTTTATCGCCTCTCGTTCCGAAAAGGCACAATTGCCGTCATCGTGCTGCATTATTGGAGCTCCCATTGCAGCAGTAGGTCAAATAGGCCCTTTTCGAAGCAGCAATAGAGGTCGACGTTTCTTGGATACAAAGCGTGTCATTGGATCCGAATACCTCGCCGAACGCCAACACAGCCTTTGCGTCGAATACATGCGCATAGGTCGCGCCCAAATAATGGTGGACTCGGATAGCTAGCGAAGCTGCTGCTAGACGATCGAAATTCTGAAAACGGTTCATGGAGGCCGCTAATGTCACGAGTGTTATGTCCATGAAGCTCCGTAGATGAAGTATCTTCTTGCACTTTGGCTCAGGTTTAAAGGGTAACTCCGGTGTAATTTTTTCATTTTAAGTGTTACCAATTTTTTTAGTAAAAGTGTCCCTGAATTGCGAGGTGAAATTGTTTTTCGATGTCTTGTGTGGTTTTGTAGATGCACTGCCTCAAAGTCCTTTTTTTTTTGCGGGGTCAAAGACGAAACAGAAAATACCGGGTCGAGCATGATGTCAACATTTGTGATCAGCTGCATAACCATCGTGTCAGGCAAAGTTCGTACCACGGTACCACTAAACGTTCGACTCGCCTTAGTTGCAAGAGTAGTTTCGATCAGCCAGGTAAGATGCTTCAGATGTTATACTGCTTTGCTTCGTAGATATCTAAGGTATGTAGCAAATATCAATGCACATTCATAAGTTCGCTGGCTGAAAAGCAAGTTTTTCACGATAAACACAGGCTACGTGCAGGTTCAAAATGACCCTTACCTTCTGAAAAGAGATAAAATAATCGTGGTGTGCAATGCAGACCACAGACTTTGAATTATTCTGTGGCATTTATAACCCATGAAACACATATTTCATTGTTTCTCTACGCAATGGCAGTTCCAGAAAAAAAATGCGAGAAAAGCGAACACCATTTACACCGTCAACTCTCAGCCAGAAAAAAAAAACTGCCACGTGATCTGGCGCCAATTATATGGCGCCAATCTGTTTAGCATAGCCACGCGTTGGGGTTGGCAGAGTAGTGGGCGCGTGCTGAGTTTCACGCATATTCAAGGTTCGGCTATCCCCGTCAACTCGGCGATTGGCCACGAACCACTACCTGAATGCATCGAGGCATTGATTGAAATAAGCCAAAATCGAATGAAGACCCAGTCTTCGTGTCCATCGTTAAAACAGCATTTAAAGATCTTCACAGCGGAAATCCCAAAGCTTGATGACGCACTCCTGGCAATTGCATTGTTGGCATTGTCCCCACAGCTCCGTCATCAAGTTTTGCGAAGGACAGACTGAAAGAAAAGGTCTGCTTTTATTCCTGGTACTTCACCGTGTCAAAGACGCTTCTTGGTCAGTGGCGTTGCGTTCAAGTACTCTTGGGTCCGACTAGTGCCAGTAAGCTGATGTAAAGTTCGAAACCTTCCTACCCAATATTGTTACACCGCCCCTTCAAGTTCGCGCTGAGCAGGAACGGAATAAATCATGACCGTCAGTGAAGGCCACCTTCAGTACCATGACACATTTGCAAAAACACTCTTTAAAGAAAAAAGGTTTAAATATATTATTTTATCAAGGGAGGAACGATCTTGTCCCCCATGTGTTCAATCAGAAACGGAGCAACGTTCGTCCCTTCAGACCGGACGACCAAAGTTCTTTCCTCGTCTGCCGAGCCATACAGCGGTTTCGAATCGAGTGAATCAAGCTCACTAAAGATTAAAGGGCCCCTGAGAAGAAAAAAGCTGCCTTTTTAGACAGTCTGGCTGGAACACGCGTGTCAAAAAAATTTACGCGAAAAGATTTTTCTACAGCAATATCGCCGGCGCGAGACGCGATTTAGTCGGTCGTCACCTCATTTCAACTTGTTGTCTGTCGTCATTTCCGGCGCATAAAAGAGAGGTGGATCGGCTTCGCCTTGACGTTGAGGTCGAAAGAGCGAATGACCATTCCGTGGCGTCATAGACTTTGCGCGCAGAATTTAAAATAAATCTCTCGCCGTCAAGATTGCTCTGAAATGTTTTTTCGCTCGAAAATTTATATTTTACACGCGCGTCCTAATTTAGACTGTTTAAAACTTATTTTGTCTTTTCAGGAATTTACATACAGCCAGGACATACGCATACACAGCACATACGAACACCAACACGAACGCATAACTATCCCCGTCAGTGACTCCGCACTCTGCGTTGGTCCCATTGCCATTGGTAATACTTGTTTGTCCCACGACAAAAGTCGCACACAACTGTTTCTTCGATAAACGTCGATACCTCAAAACCAATAAACACCCGGAGGTAGTCTCTAGGAAGCTCGTAGCCATCCCATCCTATTCCATCAATCTAGCACGCGGTCGGGCGAGGTGGAGTGGTTAAGGATGATTCCACGTCAAAATGTTCAACCAGACAAAATGTCCATAGGGCCAGAATGTCCAATATTGGACATTTCGTCTCAATGGACATTTCGTCTCGTTGGAAATCTTGACCTGGTTGGACCTTTCGTCTCGTTGGACATTTTGACTCTAGACATTTTGACAAGATTGGACATTTCGTCTCGGTGGACATTTTGACTCTTTGGACATTTTAACCCGATTGGAGATTTTGACTCGGTGGAGGTTTTCACCCGATGGACATTTTGACCTGTTGAACATCTTGTATCGTTGGCCCAGATTCTAGCACTGCATAATGCTGAGACGGACGTCTTTAGATATTCTGAACAATTACACGCACCCGGATTTTCGCTAAAACGGTAGTAATGTGATGACTTGGAGAAACCTGACAAACGTTTTTTAATCAAAAACAAAATATTGTCTATTTGCAAGAAAAAAAAAACTAATATGCGTTGTGGACGCTGAAAGTCATTTAAAATGAACCCTAGCGGTAGGAAAAAAAATGCCCAACTCCAGATTAGTGCTCTGGTTTAAAGGTTGGGGTATTTTTTTTTAAGTTTTCAATTATCAAATGGGGCCTGTACCCTGTGACGGACGCTACTCATCATCAAGTATTCGCGGGCTCTGTTGATCACCATTTCAGCGGTGAAAATTTTCTAAGCATTGCCTAAGATGAAGAAAAAAATCTAAGCATTGCCTAAAATGAACTTGGATTCTTTGCTCTTGCCACTGGAGTTATATACTGGTGGGGTTGATGCACACCGTGATATCCAGCTTATTTTGGCGATTCTTAAAACAGGGATTTGTTCCTTAACACCCTGCAAATTACGTGACACCTAAGGCACTATAATTAAAAGTGATTAATAACGGCAGCTATCAAATAATCAATTTTGTAATTAGGAGAAGGTGATCGAAGCGAAGATAAAATAGCGCTGCTTGGGATTAGCTAGTTCGTTAATGCCCAAAAGAATATGTAAAACGCAGAAACATACTGAACGAAAAAAAAGTTGTGTTCTATGTGTACTTCCTTGTCTGTATCTTTCTGCATCTTTTCCTCGTAATATCTACAACATTATCTGATATTGAGCCAATTTTAATGTTTCAAAAGCAAAGAGCGTGCTTCCTGTCCTGGTCCACGAAGTTCACATGCGGTCGCTTGCTGCAGAAGCGTTTTAAACGAGACTCAAGAAGAAATTACTCCTTGAACGTGCTTTCGTCATCACCTTATTTTAGTCGTCCACCCCGAATCTTTCCCCCGGATAGGATGAGCACATGTATACGCAGTGTGTACGAAGAAACCAGTGTTGCACACGTTGTTAAAAAGGAACGAAAGCTCGTTCCTCGTTTCTTCTGATTTTTGGAACGCGTTCCCGTTACAAGTTCCATAAAGTGAGAAAGGAGCTCGTTACCGTCACCAGTGCAGATATTGAACGTATCGTTACATATACCTTACATTTGTATTTTGCTGATTACCATATTTAGTTAGATCCAGCAAAGTTTTCTATTTTTTTATCTATCCCATCAAATGGCAACATACGAATTTGAATGCCGTGATGGAAGGTCACCAGGAGAAGAAAACAAGCGGAAGCAGTGTTTCATTTGGTGATATATTCACGCTTTGAAAACCATATTCATTTTCGTGGTGGGCGATTAAGGCGAAATGTACTGTTACCCCACATTGCACGAGCGTTTTATAACAATATCACACGTTTCAATCTAACAGTCCCTTGTTTGAACTTAACAACAGTTGCTTCACGAGGTCGCTGTCCGCAAGAAGAGCAAGTGAAGAAGAAGGTAGGGCTTCTGGAAGATCAGTTTTGGAAACTAGAAGTCCTTTTTCGTGAAGGTTGGATTCGTTGTTCAGTTTGAAGGTGGAGGACGAGGGGAGGATGAATAAAAGTTTATTTTTGGTTATCTTTTAAGTGATCAATGTTTGGGATACAAGGGTGCGTTCGATGTCCGGTAACCTGTTCCTTTGTTGTAACTGTAGGTCTCTTTGTGGAAGTTCAGTGATGGCTGTAGTCGGCCTTAGATTTCTGGGTCTATGAGGAAACGTGGCAGCAAAGAAAGCAGCTGATCTTGAAACATTCCTTTTTCTGTTTGTGTTTTTTCGACTAAAAGTTTTGCTTTTTGTACCGGAACCTTGAGCACTGAAAGAAGAATCAATGTCCACTAGCTATCCGACACCCCACTGTTACCAAGCGAGAACCAAAGAAAATAAACCCTAAGATAAGTAATCAAAACGTTGAGGATATCCTGCTCTTCGTAAAGATATTGTTTTTATACTTTTCAGTATTTCTCTCTTAGAAATAAAATAAAGATTACCCCGCAGGACGGCATAAAAGAACGCCTTCCTTTTTACGTTCCAGTAAAAATGTAACGAGTTCACGTTCCAGTTCCACCAATGCAAAAGTGGAACGGCAGCGTTCTTTGTTCCTCCTAAAGGAACGCGTTCCAGGAACGCCGTTGGCATTGAGACGCCGTTCCGTACAACACTGGACAGTTTGACTCGATGGACGAAATGTCCAACCGGGTCAAAATGTCCACCGAGACGAAATGTGCATCGAGACAAAATGTTCAATCGGGTCAAAGTGTCCATCGAGTCTAATTGTCCATGATAGACCAATGTCAATCGGGTCCAAATATCTATCTAGACGAAATGTCCATCGAGACAGAAATGTCCAATCGGGTCAAAATGTTCATCGAGACGAAATTTCGCTCAATTCTTTCGTTTTTCTTTCGTCGGCCAAGGTCGGTGGAGGTACAAGTTTGTTACAAAGATTTCGCCCCTCTGTCGGGAAAACTGGGTCCCATCGGCCGGTGACCCCGTTTAGCACAAAAAGGCGCTTCTCGGTACCACAAGATTCGACATGTTTCGCGCACGGTCTGCGCTGTTGATTGACTAATGTCACCAGTAACTAATTCTGGCGAGGGTGCAGTCATCTGTTCCCTTTATCGAGGAAGGAAGCTAAGATGGCAGCGAACAAAGTATGCGATGCTGAATCTGGAGCATGCTGGGTTTCTTCGTACACACCACGCATACATGTGCTCGCCCTATCCGGGGAAATATTCCGCGTGGACGACTAAAACAAGGTGATGACGAATGCACGTGCAAGGAGTAATTTCTTCTTGAGTCTCGTTTAAAACGACTTCTGCAGCAAGCGACCGCATGTGAACTTCGTGGACCAGGGCAGGAAGCACGCTCTTTGGTTTTTCAAACATTAAAATTGGCTCAATATTAGATAACATCGTAGATATTAGGAGGAAAAAATGCAAAAAGACGCAGACGGAAGATACACATAGAACACAACTTTCTTTTTTCGTCAGTGTTTCTGCGTTTTAGCATTTCTTTTGGTGATTAACAAACTACCTAATCCAAAGCAATGCGCTATTTTATCTTTGCTTCGATCACCTTATCCTAATTAAAAAATCGATTATTTCATTTGCTGTTATTATTCATCACTTTGAATTATATTGTCTTAGGTGTCATGTATATTTGCAGGGTGTTAGGGACAAATCTCTGTTTTAAGAATCGTCAAAATAAGCTGGATATCATGGTGTGCATCATCCCCTCCAGTATATAACTCCAGTGGCTGGAGCAAGAATCAAGTTCATTTTAGGCAATGCTTAGATTTTCTTCATCTTGGGCAATGCTTGAAACTTTCAGCGCTGAAATGGTGGTCAACAGAGCCCGCGAATACTTGATGATGAGTAGCGTCCGTCACCAGGGTACAGGCCCCATTTGTCAATTGAAAATTTAAAAAATAATAACCCCAACCATTAAACCGGACGCACTAATCTAGAGTTGGGCATTTTCTTCCAACCGCTAGAGGTTACATTTTAGACGACGTTCAGCGTCACATAACGTATAATGTTATTTTTTTCTTGCGACTAGAAGATATTTTGTTTTGTTTAAAAAAAAAGTTTGTCAGATTTCTTCAAGTCATCACATTACAACCGTTTTAGTGAAAATCCAGGGCGCCTGTAAGTGTTCAGAATATCTAAAGACGTCCGTCTCGGCATTAGGCAGTGTTAGAATCTGGGCCAACGATACAAGATGTTCAACAGGTCAAGATGTCCATCAGGATGAAGAACCTGCACCGAGTCAAAATCTCCAGTCAGCAAATGTCCAAAGTGTCAAGAATCATCAACTAGACGAAATGTCATATCGGATCAAAATGTCCAAAGAGTCAGAATGTCCACGAGACGAGAATGTCCATTCTGGTCAAAATGTCCAAAGAGTCGAAATGTCCAACGAGACGAAATGGCCAACCAGGTCAAAATGTCAACGAGACTAAATGTCCACCGGGACGGAATTACTCAATATTGGACGTTCTGACCCATTGAACATTTTGTCTCGTTGGACAGTTTGACGTGGAATCGTTTGACAAGATCCCGAGTTTTTAAAGATAATTAGGGTGGCATTTTCCCAGGACCACTAACCCTCCGCTGCTGAAAATATTAAAAGAAAAGAAAAAAGAATCTTACTCTTATTTTGCCGGGAGAGTGGCGTAGCACATAAAAAAAGCGGAGTTCATCGGATAAATCCGAAGTGACAAAAATTTCACCGTAGGTGTGTTTTTGGAGTTTTTCCGATTCATCCGAAAGCTTACGGAACCTCAGCTGTACTTTTAGCTGAGTCATTTAATAGACTTCTGAGCCGCGAAGCTTCTCAGTAATGCTAAGGTAGCGCTTCGTACGTAGCCGCCTCACTACTCTGGCGTCGACAAGAAGATAGAGAGCCGCCGATCTAGCCACGACTGCTGGGAATCTGGCAACCAGGAAGTGCTATCGGAATTTCAGAGCCCTTCCTGAATTATCCGCACCTTGATAGCGGTGACGCGTCATTCAACAAAATGTGTTTTGCAATAACGTAACCTCTTTGGTATATTGTACACTGAATGAACTGTTCGAATGTGCCTTATCTGCAACATCTCCTAAAATTATGCGCGTGTTTTTTTATACTTTGCAGATTTTTTAAAAAATGCCGTTAAGCTCCACTAACGCTGTTTGTGCAGTTGAGTTATCCGGCCTGAGGGACGGAGTATAGAGAGTTAATCGTAACGATCAGTGGGTTAATTACGTATAATTTGTTAATTAGCTTCTTCATTACTGAGTTCTATTTAGAGCCTTGCTGGCAATCGTCAGATCCTCTAAATTAATATTTCTTGAATAACTTTGAGCGCGTGAAAAGCGTGGTAGCGCGCTAAAGGTGCTAGTCGTTCAACAGGTACAAGACTCAGGCTGGGATAAGAAACGGAAAATTCGCTCGGGCGCCTTATCGCACCGCTAGCCTCCGCTCCTGCTGCACGAGTGGTAAATTCAGCGCACTACTGCGCTTCTCCGTGCTCGCAGTCTTTCTAAATATTACTGATTTTGTGGTTTTCGGTGACGCTCAGCAAGTTATCAATTGGAACCATATGTCTCACTTCACTCACTGCAACTTTTGCCAATTCAGCTGACTGTTCGTTAGGATTAGCCCACCTGTACAATCCGCAAAAGTGTAGCTTTCACGGCTTTTTTTAAACAAATCATTAAAGCCTAAACAAACACACCCTATATAACCTTCCATTCGTTTTCCTTGTCTCAAAGTTACTTTTCAATACCGCCAACACCGGCAACATTCCAGAACCGCCAGAAGAGGTATATATGCTTCGTTTGAACAGAACTTGACGACAAGCGAAAATACCACGGCCCCCACGAGCCAATCCAGAGCAACGGAGCGTTTCGCGTGACCGCTCTCCACAGGAGGAGTGCACACCCAACGATAAGTTGCCCCGTGTCTCGCTCGGACGCGCTTACTCGCTCCCTGGGGCCCAAGTTTTGCCGTTTGTCAAGTTAGGGCAAACAGAGTATAATGGCGGCACTGTGAACCCGTGCCCTCAATTGTTGGGCTCTTCCTCCATTAAGAAGGCATTGTTTCTTTGCAAACAGACGAAAAATGTTTTTCTGGAGTTTTGTAGCTATAAATCAAATAAGAATGGCCACTGCTAGCATAAAGTGATCAATTACAGGCGCAACAAAACGTCGTTGTAGCGTAAATTGTTTCTAAAAAACTACCTCGAACCGCGAATTTCGATTGGCTCCCTCAGAGTAGAGGGAACAAACAGGAACACCTCTCGATCGCATCTGGTGGCAGCTTTTATCCAAATAGAAAACTGCGATGGGCGTTTCAAGACCAGAAGCGTAGTGATGTACTCTAGTTTTAATAAACTACTATCGTGTTTCGCAAATGGTCGGGCCCATGACTTTCAGAAGTTGGAGGTTTGCATTAGGTCGGCATAGCTCAGTTGATGGCCTACTCGTTCTGTGCAGGTCAGTTCCGGATTCAAGTCTGCTAATATCCGAAACTTTTCATAGTGTCCTTGTTAGTTATTCTTGAAAGGCACGAGTTGCAGAGCTCAGAAACTTTTCGTCCGTTACAACTGATTGACATGCAGGGAACTATTAAACCCACGGTTAGTCTTTGTTATATCGTCACGCCAAGGGCACGCCAGCAGTAGCTGCCTATAAAGACACGGAGTTTACGCTATTTTTAATCTATTTATACATCTGGGCTGCGTGTGCGCGGTGGTCCACAGTTCCTGCCGTCCATCGCCTGATATTCTTGGCGAACCATGCGAAAACCCGGTTCTCGAACCGCGACAATGTCTATCTTTGGCTGATGCAGTAATAAAATGCTTAGTTGGGCCAGTTGGTGCATCATGGTAAATAAGTGCCGAAAGAATACCGGACCGAGAGTAGAGTAACGACGTTATTCCTCTTGGTCCGTGTTTATTCGGCGCTTATTTCTCCTGATGCAGTGCTTTGCCTGTAAAGTGATTGTGGTCAAAGGTCAACGAATGCCACGGGATCCTAATGTCGTAAGCCATCCGTGTTTAGACGTCAGTTTTCGCGTGTGCCGCGGTGAAAGCGTTTCGGCCGCGTCTTTTTGCTGACGTTGAACGCCACAAATATGTGATAAAAGAGGACAAAAATTAAAAGAAAAACATTTTAAATGTGCAGGTTGCACTGGCTCGCACATTTAACGCATTCCCATTGTTATGCGCCCTCGCCTTTTCTTTCTAAGTTTACTTGAAAATGGTTGCTTAATTTAGACAGCTCATTTCCCAGAAACAGCGTGTAACAGTGAGCTGTTTGTATTCGCTACACTTGTATGTTCGACAGCAGCTCTGCCAGAATAGGGCTGAAGAGGAACAATTCGCAATAATAAATTATATCCTCAGTGGCGCGCACTTTTTATCTAAGGGTCGTCAGGTACCCTAATGAAATAGTAACTCCACATTATTCCCCAACAAACTGTGTCATGTAGACACGCGCAATAGGTAGCATTAAAATTTTTTTATCAGCATGATTAATTTACAGATTGAACCCCAATTTCTTTCCAAATCAAATATGATTCCATACGAAATTTCATCCAAGGTTTGAAATAAATATAGCAGATAAATATTCAGAGAGTTGAATAAGAAAGATTAACTGAATGGTAAGAAGAGAAATACCTAAATTACTTAAAATATTCCACTTACACTGTCTCTCGTTTGTTGTTGTGCCACCAAGATGCTATCAGCAATCTGCGAAAAACAATAAATTCGAGCTAGATCCATCTTATTAATATTGCCAAAAAGAATTAAATTTATTGTATATCAGATGAAATAACCATATCCACATGTAAACGCAAGCGCCTAATTTTTGTTTATCTAAAAAATTTTGCGTCTGGCAGTAGTCGCAAAATATGAAGAAACAAATGTATCGCAAATTGCCCTGCAATTGTGTTGCTACCGAAACGTTCTTGGTTTAGCGCTATCCTCTGTTTCATATTTAATATACAACGCTGTCAAAGCTGCTGGCACGAGCTCGGGGCTTGATCAGGTTGATCCTTTGCACGCGCTCTCGCGCAAACGAAACCGTGAATCTAGCCACGCGCTCGCGGCAGTGGCTTTGACAACGTTGTATATTAAGTATGAAACGAAGTATAGTAACCTCCAGGCATTCCTCTTCCAGTTATGCCTCGAGGCAAGGCTTGCTAGAACAGCGTCTCTGTTGACACTGGGTGAAAGAAAGCACCGCAAAGGCTGGAGTGCGCGAGCGTCTTTAGACGAGGTTTGAGTCCGGCTCAGCTCGTGTGCTGGCTTTGGGAGTGTTTGCTTTCCCCAGTCTCAGCTGACAGATTGTTTCTAGCAAGCCTACTAACCGACCTAGTCTCTCCACCCATTAACTCAACCATATTGACTCCACCCACTCTTCCTCCACCCCACTGACTCATTGACTTTCCCCGTCGGGTCGGCCTGTGTCAGAGTATGGGGAATGACTGGCTGCGGCCGATCGCGAGTAATATTCCCCTCTAAGTTTAGGCTGAAAGATGAATTTGAGTGTGGGTCACGTGCCATATAAAACCATGGGACCTCATTTTTCCCGCTTAATTAAGCGAGGTTACGCTTTTTGTGGCATCACTTCATCTGAGAACCTAGTCTATAAACGTTTTACGTTAAAAAAAACTGACAGCTGGCCATTTATCGTTAAAGTACCATTATTAACGAAATGCAGAATTTGAGCAGTGATTGTTTAAATTTATTTAGAACACGCTAAGCAGTCGTTTCGGTAAGTTGAAGAATAAATACTTTTATAAATTTCCCAGGTAACTTTAGCAGAGAAACTGACTTGGTACAAAAGTCGCGTGACGTCAATTTTCTCGCAAACTTTAGCTGGAAACTACATTTTTGTAGAGGGTCTCGTGATGTCAGGTCACGTGATATATATTTCTCCGCTAAGGTGCGCTGGGAAACTGAATCGGTGTGTATGTCTCGTGGTGTCAGGTCACGTGACATCAAATTCCCTGTCAAATTTAACGAGCAAACTGTGTCATGTGACGTCATTTTTTTCCGCTAAATTTAGTTTGGAAACTTATGTGGTCTGTAGGTCTTGTGACATCAATTTCCCCGTCAAATTTAACAGGCAAACTATATTGATATATATCTCATGTGACGTCAATTTTTCCGTTAAATTTAGTTTGGAAACTTATGTGGTCTGTAGGTCTTGTGACACCATATCACGTGACATTGATTTCCCGAAAAGTTTAGCGAGAAGACTGAATTGGTGCATGTCACGCGAGGTCTATTTTCCCGCTAAATGTAGCGGGAAATGCACGAACGGAGAGAGGGACAAAATTCGGGATTGGGGAGTTAGCCGGGGGGGGGGGGGGTGGCTTTGTTAAAAAACAATGCATGCTTTAATCATTTCGGTAAGACGAAACCGCATCTGAAGAAAGAGACGTTAAATAGCGTATTGGGATAAATTACAGCCTGAAACATTTTGTGCTGCCCAATACGATCAGGAGAATCAGACGTTGAGTGTTTAGCCCGATACAAAAATACGTATGTCGATGAAGACGCGATAGGTTACACTATGCTAGATATCATCATTAGATGACCCAAGAACTTAATCAATTGGTGGTAAACTAAATTTTGTGACCTAGTGGGAGCAGATCGTCAAACTGATGCAATAGAGCTCATTGTTAGTTGCCCTAAAACTAAATTAAGAATAATTTCATTTTAACGCAATAACGTTAAGGCGCTCGTGTGGCAGAAAAGCCGGCCTCGGTGGCGTGGTACGCAAGCAGGCGTCGGTAGCGTGACGCGATTCCTGATTGGTCGATAAGGTCATGACGTCAGAGCCACATGACCTCGCGCTGGAATTTGAAACAACCCACAACGCTCTCGTGAAACGTGACGTTCCGCGTGGAATGAAAGTGATTACAAAACCTGACATGTAATGAGATTTAAAGGGTCGCCGCAAGTCTCAAATTATTTCGCTTTATAAAGTAATTAATTTGCCTTAAGAACACTTTCAAGAATTTTAGGCTGGATTCGAACCACAGCCCTTCGGTTGCGAGCCAGACACGCTACATACTAGGCTACGCAATGCACGCTCGCACGGCGAATGAGAAGGCGATGCGAATGGGGCACGATAACGTTTTTTTTAATAATTGGCAACAAAATTTAGATTTTATTTTCGTGATATATATGATTAAACACCTAATAAAACAGAAAATGAGCTAGTTCTTACCTGGTGATTTAGTTGTTTCATGTGAGGAAACACTGAAAAATATGAAAAACATAGTTATTTACCGTTCATCTTTGAAAAACCTCGGGACTAATGAAAAAATAAAACAGGAAGAAGAAGAAGAAAAATTAGGTGTTTAATGGCACAGCGGCAGCTAAGGCCATAGTGTGCCAAACACAGGGTAAGTTAAAGGCAATACTGAAAAGACCTATAGTAGGTAGTTCCATTAAAGATATGGGGAATGAATGTTTAAAAACTTTACAAGATACAGGCCTATTAAGGCCTCCAGAAATTTTTAACCGGTGCTTCGCTAGCCAGAGGCACTCTAAAGGAATTTCATCACTATAGGAAGTTTGGGAGATTGTGCCGACGATACATGATCGCCGGCTCTCTGCCACCGCTAATCTTCAGGCAAATGTAACAGAAATGAAAACAAACTAAACTTCATAGCCGATGTAGGATGCCAATGCTATCTAAAAATTTAAAAACTTGACGGTGCGGCACAAGAGGTTCGTCACCCAATAATAATGCCGGGTGGAACGGGACATGGTTGCGAAAAAAGGTAGAGAAAAAGGTGGTGCGTTCGTGATGGTACTTAGGACATGTGATAAGAATATGCATGACACTCAATGACTCGTTACAGTGTTCACATTTCGGAGCCGCCTCTGCCCGTAGGAGGTACCCATGTGTGAGATGGGTGTGTCCCAATCTCAGACGACAGAGCACCACCTCAAAGAAGCGCTCCCTGTGTCTGCAACTTGCCCATTCCCGCAGGGTAGGTTTCACGCAATGAAGCTTGTTGTTAATTTCCGTGTCCCATTCTAACTGCCAGTTTTTCTGGATTGCTCTTTTGAGACTGTGTTTGTAGTCAGTGTATGGAATGTACTTCACATCCACTTGCCTCTCAATGCACGTACTAGCAGCTCTATCAGCATCCTCATTTCCCTGAATACCGACATGACTAGGAACCCAACAGAAATTGATGTGTAGGTGTGATTTTGCTGCAGTGTGCACAATGCTCCGGAGCCTAGTAACAAAGGTATTCTTCGGTATTTCCAAGGAAGCAAGTGCCTTTAATGCGCTGAGAGAGTCAGAGTAGATAACAGAATACTGAATAGAGTTTTCTATAATGAATTCAACAGCTAAAATTAAAGCATATAATTCTGCAGTAAAGATTGAGGCTCGGGCATTAAGACGCCTAACAACCTTCCATGTCTCGCTTATAACAGCACAACCAACAACAGAATCACTCTTAGTACCATCTGTGAAGAAGCTCCTACAGTTGCTGTACGTATAAGCAACCTGCAAAAACTCCTGCTGCAGGGCAGCAACAGGAGTTTGCCGCTTATTATATTTAATCAGAGTAAAATTGATTATGGGTGCTGTGCACTCCCAAGGAGCTATTGCCAGTGGAAGTTGGGCAACTAGGCTGAAACTGTCAAGATTGTACGCCTGTGAACATGCTTTAATTCTCTGTGTAAAAGGGGGTACGACAGATGGCTTGTTCTGGAATGTGGTTTCATAGCGAGAATCCTGAATTGATTCCTGGATTGGGTGGGAAGGGATAGAGCGAATTCTTAATACATACTGGAACCCTAAATAAAATCGTCTCTTTTCAAGTGAATATTCATTACTCTCAGCATATAGGCTAGGAATAGGGGACGTCCGAAAAGCACCAGTAGAAAGCCTGAGGCCTTGATGGTGGATCGGGTTCAACACCTGAAGAGTAGATTGACGTGCGGATCCATACACTACGCATCCATAATCTAATTTTGAACGAACCAAGCAGCGATAGAGACGAAGGAGGCACTCCCGATCGCTACCCCAAGACTTGTGTGAAAGCACCTTTAGGAGGTTCATTGACCTTGAGCACTTCTGTTTCAAGTAAAGTACATGACTATGGAAATTCAACTTTTTATCAAATATCACTCCTAGAAACTTGTGTTCTTTACGAACAGGAATTGCCTGCCCCCTTAAGGTCAGACTAGGCTCTAGGATCATGCCCCTACGTAATGAAAAGTTGACACACACTGACTTCTCTGGTGAAAAACTGAACCCATTGGTATCAGCCCACCTCATCAGACTATTAATTCCCAGCTGTAGTTGTCTCTCGCAGACTGAAATGTTACACGAACAGCAAGAGATCTGCAAGTCGTCCACGTAAAGAGAATAGGAAAGTGATTGTGGGATAGACTTTGCAATAGAGTTCATTTTTATTAAAAATAGTGTTACGCTAAGGACACCACCTTGTGGAACTCCATTCTCTTGAACAAAACTACGAGAGAAGGTTGTACCAAGCTTGACATGAAAGTATCTGTCTTCCAAGAAGCTTTTGATAAGTGAGAGCATTCGGCCACAAATTCCATACGAGACAAGATCGTTCAAGATTCCATACCTCCATGTTGTGTCGTAAGCCTTCTCTATATCAAAAAAGACAGAAACACAATGTTGTCTATTAACAAAAGCCTCACGAATAGTTTTCTCGAGTCTGACTAGGTGATCCACCGTTGATCTGTGGGCACGAAAACCGCACTGAAACTTATCGAGGAGATTATTTTCCTCTAGAAAATAGACCAATCTTGAGTTTACCATCCGTTCAAAGGTTTTCCCTAAGGAACTGGTGAGAGCTATGGGCCGGTAACTTGAGGGTAATGATGGATCTTTTCCTTGCTTGAGGAGCGGGATAACCTCGGCTCTTTTCCAGGAGTCTGGGAAGACACCTTCTCGCCAGATTTGGTTAAAAAAGTTTAAAAGCGCTTGCAGGGTATTAGGATGCAAATGCTTGAGCATACAGTAATGAATCCGGTCTGGTCCTGGGGAGGTATTTTTACTTTTATTTAAAGCTACCTGTAACTCTCGAAAAGTAAATGGTCTATTATAGGGTTCTCGTAGTCCTCCAGAGATATTTATTCTCTTCTTCTCTATAACACTTTTATGCCTTAAAAATGCAGCCGAGTAATGCGATGAACCCGATACAGATGCAAAGTGCTCTCCTAGAATATTGGCCTGCTGCTCAAGACTAGGCAGTACACCACCTGGCAGAACAAAAAGCGGTATAGAGAAGGCTCGATAATCCCCATTAATCTTATGCACTTTTTCCCAGACAACTTTTACACTGGTGTGACTATTAACGGAGGAGGTGTATTTCTTCCATGTCGTCTTTTTCGATTGACGACGAACATATCGAGCCTTCGCCCGAGCCTGTTTGAAGGCTAAGACATTTGGAGGCGTCGGGTACCGGCGTAGCACATCCCATGAACAATTTTGTTTTTTCCGAGTCTCGCTGCACTCCTTAGTCCACCAAGGTTTCGGCTTAACAGGAAGGCGTGTAGAAGACTGCGGAATAGCTTTATGAGCTGCCGCAACTATAGACGCAGTAAGGAATTTGCAGGCATCATTCACCTCCAAGCCAACTAAGGTTTCAGGATTTACCTCAGACAAACTTTCAAACATGGCCCAGTCTGCCTGGTCTACTTTCCAGCGTGGCGAACGTGTCATGAGAGAGGATGAAGGAGCAGTGCACTTTAAAATAATGGGAAAATGGTCGCTACCGTATGGGTTAGGATCCACATGCCATGAAAAGTTAGGAAAAAGTGTGGCAGTCCCGATGGAAAGATCAATGCATGATGAAGAAAGGTGCTGACAGCTAAAAAAGGTAGGCTCACCAGTATTAAAAAGACAAAGTGTTCGCGAGAATAAGACAGTCTCAATAATTTTCCCTCGGATGTCACGACGTGTGCTCCCCCATAGAGGGTTGTGGCAATTAAAATCGCCCATCAAAAGGAATGGCTCAGGAAGCTGGTCTAAAAACGAATTAAAATCTGAAGATTTCAAAGTAAAGGATGGTGGTAAGTACAAAGAGCACACTGTCAGAGCTTTGTGAAGCATAAACCGTACAGCCACTGCTTCCAGTGAGGTAGACAGTGGAACCTGTACACAGGGCACTTCTCTTGGGAGAACCACCGCAACTCCTCCAGAAGAAGTGACGGAGCACGGACGATCCTTCCGGAATACCTGGTACCGTCTGAGGAAGTTGGTATGGCTGGAGTTTAAATGAGTCTCCTGCAAGCAAAGCACACGTGGCTTGTGTTCCTCCAGCAAAAACTCCACATCATCCAGGTTACTCAGGAGCCCTCGACAGTTCCATTGCATTAGCACTGAAACCATTATAGAGATATGAAATTATGAGCACACGGGTGAAGAGTGAATGAAATGTCATCACTTCGGAGGGATCACAGGATTTTTAGTTTTTTGTTTGGTCCTCGGATTCTGCCACTCCATCTCCTCCTGGTCAGACCCAGGGGCAGACGGGGAAGTGGACAGGGCAGGAGCACCGCTCTCCCGAGCTCCGCAAGCAGGCTTGCCCGCCGGCCTGGGAGAGTCGGAGCTGCGCGATCCTAACCTGCGGCCACGACCAGAACCCGACGGGAGGGTGGCAGATGTACTTGGGAGGGATTCAACCCCGTCCATCTGCTCCGCCTCCTTTTGTGTTACAGAAGCTGCATGAGGACCATGCAGCTCCTTGGTTGCTGGCGGTCTCTCCAGAGAGTGAGGCCGAGGGCCTCGCTTTTTCTCCCTAGTAGGAGACCGCGCGGACTGTACAGGCGCAGCAGGCGCTGGCCTGTCTTGGGACGTGGGAGCAGCTGGCGAACCCTCTCCGCGAAGAGAGGGAGCCCGCTGCCCCTGGGTAGGCTTTGGGGTCCTGAGGGCGGCAGCCAGGTCTTCGAGCAAGACCTGGGTTGCCCTCGACTCCATACGTGGCGCAGGACCCCGGCGCGCCACGTCGGCATACGAACCTTGTGCAAGGAATGACCAGCGTTTCTTGGCCTCAAGGTATGTAATGTTTTCTTTAGCCTTCAAACTCAAGATCTCCTTCTCCTGCTTCCATAGGGGACAAACACGAGAGTACGCTGCATGGGTGCCCTTGCAGTTGGAGCAACACACAGTGTTTTCACAGATGTCTGCGACATGTTCGTTGCTGCCACACTTGGCGCAGATCTCTCTTCCACGGCAGCTCCTGGATCCATGCCCGAACCGTTGGCACCTGAAACACCTTTGGGGGTTTGGCACATAAGGACGGACACGGCAGTTCAGATAGCCTGCCTTCACTGTCGCTGGGAGACTATGCCGTTCGAAAGAAAGAATAAGATGTTTTGAGGGTATCTCCTGACCCTCGCGGCGAAGTATAATCCTCTTTACTGCAGTGACACCCGAGTTTTGTAGGCCTTCAAGGATCTCATCCTCGCTTACACCTAAAAGGTCTTCTTCAGAGATGACACCACGCACAGTGTTCAACGTCCTGTGCGGCGTTACCGTGACGGAGGTATCGACGATGCTTTTCATTTTTTGAATGGCCACACTTTGCACTTGTGTGGTGACCTCAACAAGCAGGTCCCCAGAATGCAGCTTTTTTGCTTGGTAGGAGTGTCCGATCAAGTGCTCAAGAACTTTGGCAACAATGAACGGAGACAACTTGGCGGCAGGGCGTTGATCGTCTTCGGAGTGAACTACAAAAAACTTTACAAAGTGTTCTGTTTCTGGTGCTTTGGCGATGACTTGTTCCGGACAGGGCCGTTTGGATGCCTGCCTGGAACCGGGTTTAGAGAGGAGGGAGCCATAAGAGGCGGAAAGTCTTCAGAACCTGTGGTGTGCCGCCCACCACGGAGCCCAACAAGGGAATAGTTAACGGACCATAACAAAAAGGGCTTTGCTGGAACCGTTAAACTATTAGCACTGCCCAGGTACTATAACCAAGTGTGGTTTAGGACAAGGGGTCTGTCGCCACCCAAGGTTAGCCCTTGCCGCCAAAAGAGTTGAAAAGGAAAGAAGAGAAATGAGAAGAGTGAAAAGAAGGAGAAGACAAGAGTGAAAGAAGGGAGGGGATAGTAGAAGTGGCGACTGACTGAATCATCCTGGTCGGGCCAAGCCAGGACACCCGTCTACGGGAAGCGGGGGCCGAAGTGGTGTATTGCCTCGCCCGGGGGCCCCGAAGGGTCCAAACCTACCCCGGGCTCGGCTCAACCACCAGGATGCCCTTTTCCCCGGACACGGGAAAGCCACGCACAGCCAGACGTGGGCGGGCGAACCCGCATGGCTCGGGGTCCGTGGAGACGCCACTCTCCAAACACCTGCTTTCACAGGTGCTCCCTGCGAGGTGGAAACAGGACACCGCACACACAGTCCCAAGCACGGCCTGCAGTTCCTTTGCCAGCCACAGGTTAAATTGCTTTCCTTCGTCGCATCTTGTGTACACCGCCCTCCCAGACAGAGGGAATTCAGCGATCAAATACCCCGCACATCCGCCACGCATCCCGTCACCGAGCTCGCCTGTTTGAGTATTTTATCAGAATTAACGAAATCAGGTGTAGGACTCCCAGAATCCTTCGCGAAAAATATTTTTGGTTGAAAATAACGCGTTGAAACTGAGTACCCGCAGCCAAACCCATTTACCAGAAAACCTTAGCAGTGACTTTATGTTTTGTTTATGGGTATATGTAGAAGGGAGATTGGGCCAAAAGCCGTAGGCAGCAGCAATCTGAGGGGTGTTGTGGAAAACGACCGGGGCACATTGCTGCCCCCTGCTGCCATTTGTTTACGAGCCCTTCCAGCCCCACACTTTCAGAACATGTAAGGTAATTTCTAAGTGCCTTAAAGGAATCCTTCGGATTTTGAAGGTCTAAAGAGTTTCACGCCTTTGTTTCTATGTCTAACATTTATCATGATGAAAAATGTTGTATTCTTGCATTTAACACGTGGAGGCGAATCCAGCTAGAACAGTGTTTTGTTGCGTGTAGCGCAGTACCGGCGCTTTGACAACCGGCGAGTAATCTGAAAGCTTATTAAAGTCGGCCACCTCTTCCTAATAATTGCCGGAGTGTTTTTATCGGTTTCGGAAACTCGCGGGGAAACCAAAGCGATAAGCGATCAACATGATACGTCCAGGTTTTTAAATCAAGGTCAGGTGCCAAAACGGTAGGAAGTTTTAGATGAGATCGTTGCTATAACTCTCCGGCAACGATTTCCAATCACTTTCGCGGGAGTCTTTGCGCGCATAACGTATCGTTATCGGGTATCTTTATCAGAGGTAACAGAAAAATCACCAAAGCTCCTTATCGTCCAGTCGCCGCTTATAGTAGTTATGCCGCTCACGCCGCTGTTGCGGTGGCGGTGCAAGGAAGCAAGCATCATGCCAGGCTGTCTGTAGAAGCGCCTGATTATGTCAGTTTTGTAAAAGAAATTAAATTATCCACTTGAGGCCGACGACCAGACTCGAGATTCTGCAGGGCAGAAGATCGTCCTCAGCATGGGGGAGGGAGGAAGCAGGCAACGGTGGACAGAGTAGAAGGGGGAGAGGGAGGAGGTGAGAGAAAAGTGGAAAGCGCGGGCAGATCGTCGGCCTCAGGCATTATGGCTTTTCTAGTATAATTATTATGCTCCCTAGTAATGTATTTAAAAAGGGGCGCGCCAAAAGATACATAAAAGGGGAAATGTGCCCAGGTAGCAGGAAAAAAACGTTGGTAATGATGCGCTAATAGGGACCGTCAGACCCCTATGCCTGTCTACTTCCGAGAAGCCTCGAGGAACGTTTAATGGACAATTTGGCTTACGCAAACAGAGAGAGGTTATAAGAGGGCAAGGTAACTCGGTGAACTGTTTTGAATCATTTTCACATGCAAATTTTGCACAATATACAGCCTGTCTGAATTAGTTAATTTCAATAGCGTGGGTAGTTCACTAAAGCTTAGTGAGTTGCTAGCACCCTTTAAACTAGACGCACAACACTCGATTTCCGTGGTGCTGTAATTCTTCAGAAGTATGGAAAAGTTTCCAAGTTCACAATGCTAGCTATATATGCCCCCCCTATACAAACAATACAGGTATGCACTATTCTAACAGATAACATTTTCTGGTCTCAACCAGCCCTAATTCAGTAGAGCCTCAAACTCTGGTCTCGACATATCCGCCGGGGGATCGCGGTTCGCAAGCACCCCCCCCCCTTCCCCGAACTTTTCAAGAGGATACTCGAGGAATTAAGGCTATAATGACCAGGAGGAGGTTTCTGTCTAACTTGCTTCTGCTCTGTTTCGTTCTGCCTTTCCTGTTTATGTTCTCTCTATATCCTGTGTAGTTCTTTCTGCTAGCATTGTAGAGGGCTGGAAACTTGCTCGCGAAGCGACCCGGAGACTTAAAAAAAGGAAAAAAAGCGTGTTCTGCCTCTTCCGTGTCGTTGATGAAAACAAACGACAAGTCGCAGCTGAACATCGAGTCGATAGTTTCTGCTTCATTTTATTCACTCTGGCTATTTTACCATCCAAACAAATTCATGTTGAGTTTCGTTTGTTACTTTTCACGCTCTAAAATTGATAAACTTGCGGCATGGCGAAATGACAGAGAGGGGAAAAGTACGACGCGATATTTTATAGCTTGGATATTAGGCAGAATTGTGAAGTGTTAAAGGCACTGGCTTTATATGCCTGTTCTCCCAATATGCTGTTCAAAAATTTACAGCTAGCCGGATGCCTAATAGAGTTTTTGTGAACTATTTCTAAAGTTGGCAGAAAAGGTAACGTCAAATAAACTTTTCAGACAAAGAAACTTTATTTTTGTGCAATATAATTATTTTTCTTATTGCACGTGCCGCAATTCGCCTTTGAACCTCCGGTACGTTTCTTTTTTATGTGTAACTTTTTTAATTACGGCTATGGGTTATTAAGAATGGAACCTTCGGCATATGCTGATTTCAACGCTGCGGAAACGAGTCATGATCTGTCCGGGAACGTCGCCTGCTGGACGGGGCCTACGCGAAACGAGTCCCGACGAGTACGGAACCGTCGCCTACGTGTCTGCGCCTGCGGAGACGGGTCTCAACGCGCCCGTGACGTCAACGGGACGTGTGTGCGTGCGTGCGGCTTGGTGCGCTCCGGAAGGGGAGAGAGGCCTGGCCTAACTGCGGAGAACTTTGGCTACGACGCACTGCTGGCTACGACGCGGCGGACCTTGCTACGACGCACTTGACGGCAGGTTGCTGCTGCGCACTTGCTGCCCTGGCGGGGAGTGAGGAGAAAACGGACCCCTATATAGGCGGAGCGCGAGGCTGCTCAGGAGTTCTCTCGGATTTGACGACTGTATCGCAACCATGTAATTAAACCGTTCGTTACGTTACCAATTCTCCCACCTCCACTGGACCCCTGGGTTCTTCACTTCGGGGAATGGTCGTCGTCACGAGCCAGGAAGCTCCCGGACGTGCGGCTCAAACCCCGCCTCTAACAGGGTGGGATTTTAAAATTGTAGCCAAAGTTTCCATAAAACTATAAAATATCATTGAATTTTATCATATTAAAGCTCGGAGATAACCAAAAACAGAGACAACACACAAACAGATGAGTTTTAAACTTTCGTGTGTGTGACGTTTTCTTTCTTGTTACTTGTCTCAGTTTTCGAGTTGTTGAAAAGTTTAGCAGTTTAACAAGTAATCTCTCCCGTAAAACACAGAAACCAAAATAGTCGAAGTAAACAGGACAAGCGCACTCGGGCATAGTTTGTTTATTCATGTAGGCCTTCAGCTGTTGCCTAGAACATGTGTCTGCCTCGGCCTATGATTTGAATACTCTGGAAGATGGGGTTACAACGGCGAACCGCTCAATGCAAGATTTATTGCCCTCCACCGTAGAACGCAGAGACAAGGCCCTTTCTCTTGATGTTCAAGTGATCTATCGTTCAGTTTCGATATATGCTTTGTGCACGTCAGCGGGATTTTGTAGACTACTTACACATGGCACAATTAAAATAGTTAAGCTGGTGCCTCTCTCCTTCACCATACTTGTTTTTGAGGTCATTGGTGAAACTGACAGTACTGTACCAGCTTGCAGAGGCGTTGACACGACGACTTGAACATCAAAGCGTTCAAGAAGATCTCAACAAAGAAAACTTTAACATGAGGTATGATATGCGCCAGTTGAGTATTCATGTAAAAATAATTGCACTGGAATTTTATGAAGACAGAATAAAAAAAGTAACCGCAATTTGTTTATTTGCATGGTAGTATAGATATCATAAAAAAGCCCTTTATTTCTTTTGGGGAAATAGTCCTCTTCTCGCTCTACACATGTGCGCCAACGCTCACCAGTGCATTGATGCTGCCGGGGAAAAAAAAAAAACTCTATGTAGCTGACCCAGAGCAAAGAACGCACCGCCGCTTCAGCACATCATCTGTATCAAATTTCTCTCCCCGGAGAGCCCCTTTGGGAGGTCCAGGTGGTACAAAATCACTCGGTGCAAAGGTCGGGCGAGGCGCGGGTGGGGTCGGAATATACTGGAACCGCAGATCCGCTGACTTTTCCGCTGTCGTACGTGCACTTGCCGTGTGAGGGCGCGCATTGTCGTGCTACGGCGAGCAGCGCTTGGCTGATGCAATCCGCGACGCACTGACCTGGTTGCAGGCTCCAAGTGGTTCCTAAGCAGGTTGCGGCATGATGCGCTGTTCACAGTGAGTCCCTGGGGGCATCTGATGCTCAACTGTTGGGCCACTATAGCCCCGAGGACCGTGAGCGTTAGCTTGCCCCATCCGTTAACGCTGTCTTGAAACTGCTTTGTACTCTGGTGACGCCATGTGTCACCACTCTTTGCTGCTCGCTTTGTCTCTGGCTGGGTGTAGTAGATGTGCCCAGCGCTCTCGCCTGTGACAATGCGTCGAAAATTGCCTCGCTCGCTTCGCGCAGCGTCGCCGTGGCGTCTCGCAACATCCACACGGCGTCTCACAAGCATCCGCACACGGCGCTTCTGGGTTGACGTAAATTGTTTTGGTACCCACCTGGCAGATATTTTGTTGTACTGCAGAAAATCATGAATAATATGGGGTGTCAAGCCGCGACTAATATTTAATTCCTCAGCCACTTCGTCGATGATGACGTGCCCGTTCATGTATTAGCCGTTCCACCTTGAAGTGCGTCCGGTCTGGAGTGATGTAGGCCAGCTGAGCGGTACGACCGTCATACTGGCTCCTCCCTCGTGCATGCTAGCAAAGGGCGACCATTTTGAAAGTGCTGTGGTCGCATGACATTTTCCCATCAAGTAGGAAGGCCAGCGTGAACAACACTCTTGTGGCAGGTCAAAAATATATTTTCAGCGCAGCAGTCAATCACTAGATTGACTGCTGCGCTGTTTCTCGCTTTCTTCGTGTTATTCACCTTTTTGACTCTGCCTCATTACATGAACTAAAAAACGTATTTAATGTTTGACAAGTTTCTTGTAATTGACAAAGTACTGATAATGTATTTTCAGCATATTTGCGTTAGAAAATGTTTTCATATCGCTTCTGATTTAATAAATTGTTATGGCGGTTTTTATCTTGAAGAACGTGATATCTTTACGTACCGGCTCTCACTCGTCCTAATGATGGAGCAGAGTTTTTGTAGCTTCTTGCACTGGGGTAACAGGTATCCTCCCAAATGTACCATAAAAATCTTCAGAGACAACGAAACAATAAAACATTTCGCGGTGTCATTTTAACAATCGACGAACTGATCATGAACGTGCATGAAATTGCCAATCATTTTAAAGAAAAAAACTATTTCAGGCAAGATTCAAGTCATAAGTTTGACCATCCTTACCGCTAGATAGCTATGCCGTACTTAGGTAACTAATTCTCTTTTATTGCCGTCTTGCACCTCCCTGGTAATTTGCATGTGTTATAGCCTGTGAATCATGTATGCAATGATCTTATACCTTAATTGAAGTAAGTTTTGTGGTTTAGACTAAATTTTAACTTTCTACAGGAGGACCTATGATTGGAAATCACAAAAAAAAGGCTGCAGGTGTACACACTTTATAGTTATTGAAGTTGGCCTAATATGCTTAAGCCCCGTTCACATTTGCAATAGTATGACCGACTGAGACAATACCGGTTTTTGAGCCTCTTGCGACGTTTTAGGACCAGTTCCGCAGCGGCACGATTGGTCCTAAGACGTCGCAGAAAACTCACGCTCAGTCTTATCTCTCTTCGCCCTGCTCGGTTGCCAAGTCAATGTGAACAGCGCTTGCAAAGTATCGCTAATGTACGCTGGTGCTCTGGTACGGGATAAATGACGAAACGCCAGAGTTATTATAATGTACGCTAGAGGTTCAGCTAGCTTCGTGTCTATGCGACTTGCGGGAGGCAAATTGAAGCAGACAGCAGCCTATGCCGCAGTGCTCTGTGCATTCCTATAGAGAAAACACTCGTGCGCATTTTGCTCTTTGCCCGGAAAATAACTTTGAATAGCGTTTTGTTATTCGGTTGTACCGGATAGCATGCGCTATTGATATTGTGAAAGTGTGAGCGGATTTGGTTGACATTTGCCTGTATGATGAACGATGTTAAACGCTCTATTTCAGGCCCAAACCTCTGTTTCGTAGCAGGTACGTAAAAATAGGCAGCGATTCTAAGCAAAAATACAATCGAAAGGAATGTCAA